>JBBMEG010001260.1:0-42914 GCA_037832605.1 Cyclanthera cordifolia
CATTTTTAAGCAACAAATATGTTGAATTTCATCTTGTCACACAATCAAGTCCAAGCTTTTTAGTGCATGGAATTTTCTATTGACGTGCATCTTCTTCAAATTTTTCCTTCCTTTTTGGAGATGAAGTCCATAAATGTATAGTTCTCTAATTTTTTTTCTATACCCTCGTGAGTCACAAGCAATCCATCTTTTACTATCAAATTTAAACACACGTGCACAACAACGCATGTGAAACAAGTTGTCATGCAACAACAATGTCTCCAACTCTAACTTTGCTAATAAAGACTCAACCTTTGAATCATTTGTCAAACAATTATCCCACAGTTAAAGTTAATAACTTATGATTGATGTTCCAATCCAATAGACACTTTAATAATAATGCATGAGAAAGTAATTCTCCAGTGTGTGGATGTGGCACATATACAACTTCAAAAGTATGCTCTCAACCACCCAACAATCATCTATAAAATGTGCAGTTATTATCATGTATCCTTTCTTCTAACTACTACTTGTCCACTTGTCAATAGTGATAGCAATTCTACTTTTATTTTTTCCAAGAGATTCATTGTTCTAGTTCTTGCTTCTTCGTAAATTTTGATGATGTCTCTTCTCATTGTGGTCTTGAAACCATCTTAAACATAGGTTGAACATCACTCATAAATTTTCTAAATCCTTTAAGTTCAACCATATTAATAAGATACTCATATAAGATTATCATAGAAGCAAGATCTTTTCTCCAAGCTTCGTAATCAAAATTGGAATTATCCATATCAATTTAATTAACAACATCATTAGTGCATGATCACTAACTCCTAAGTTAAGATAGTTAATTGTGTTTACATCAGTCTCTGTAGGAACGACAAAACATATTTACTGCTTGCTGCAAAGTTCGACTTTCGTATGCTTGCACAAGCGCAATTGCGAATTGCAATTTTGTGACATTTAAGGAGAAAGATGTAAACACATGGGTAGAACAGATTCCTTGTCACAAGTATGAATTACAAATAAGTTAGTGATAAATCACATAATAAATGATTGATTATATTCGTGGACATAACTTGTCCTATAGTGTGAAATAGTACAACACATGCTTTTAGCGGAATAAGCCTGTTATTAACGAATATGGATTGGATTTGGGGGGTCGTTGTAGCTTGTCTGTCGATCCCAAGACTAGCTCATATTTACCAGAACACACTGTTTTTTAATTGTATAAATTACTATTGGATATATTAAATTAATATTTATTTGATAGATATTAATGCGAAATAGTTAATTTATTGGATAAATTAATTGTATAATTACTATTGGATAATTATTTATTAAGAGAGAATTAATTAATATCTTGAACATATTTATTGTGTTAATAATTATTGGATAATTATTAAAGATATGGTTAATTAATATATTGAATATATTAATTGGACATTTATTTATTGGGTAAATAATATATTGGATATATTAAGAATTGATATTTATTGGATAAATATCAATTAAAAATAAATAAAACTATATATGAAATATATTGTTAAATTCGAAAATCTCCTTTCCATAAAAAGAAAAGGAAATTTTGTATCCCAAGTGAGAGTATGAGATTTTCGAATTTCACCCGAAAAGTAAAGAGAAAATATTTATTGGATAAATATTTTTTTATTATTCTCAATATCTTTTAATATGAGATATTGAAAAATAATATTCTTTCTTAGTTTGAATGTCCAATCTAAACTATAAACAGGAGGTCTAGTAGCTCTCTATTCTCGTCCATTCCCACACATAGAAATCTCATCTCAAGTTGAGAAATCCCTTATTCTTCCCCTCATAGTCAGACTTCTCATAAAATTATCCTAAGTCATTTTTTCTAAAAGCCTCCCAAAGGAACTCAGAGGGAGATATAGCCTAAAAGTTGGAAGAGATCGTTCAAGTAATTTAGGGAGATAGATCGGTCCTACTCAAGATAAAGACCTGCCAAAAATATTCAGAGGCATCATTCAATGTGAGTTGATTTTTAAACAACAAGTTAATCACCTAGGGTAATTACATGTAGTAATGGAAAATTTTTGTTATTACACGCTTCCCCCTCATTTACAACATGCTTTTATCCTCCACTTCAAACAAATCTAATATGAACATAGTGATTTTAAGATCAAGCTGCAAAACCTTAAGACAAATTCAACAACAAGAACTGGCCTTGAAACCTTTGAGACACATTAACTTAAAGAATATGTTGTAAATGTTGGGAGTATAGGATAGAAGTATGTATTTAATGTCGTGGAAGCATGTTATTACAAAAATTTTATATTAATTAATCTAATTAATTAATATTGACTAATCATATTAATCTATATGCATTTACCCTAGTGATTGACTTGTAGAATGATGTCTCTAAACAATTCTAGCGAGTCTTTATATTGAGTATGATCGATTTATTCCCTGAAACCTTATTGATTGATCTCTTCCAATCTTCTAGACCATGACTTCTTTGCTACTATCGAGTACTTGGTGGGAAGCCTTATACAGAAGGAAGTTTGGAACTTTTGTCCGAGGTTTGACTATAAAGGAAGAAGAGTTCTAAGCTTTAAGAGAAGTTTTGTGATAATGAAGACCTCTCAGGCCTCATATAGTAAAGGAATGAATTTTTAAGTTAGGAAAATACAATATCTTTCAATATTCAATATTTAAAGATATTGGGATAAAATCAAATATTTTTCTTTCATTATTTAAACATGAATTTTGAATTTCTTATTCCTACCTAAAGGGATCAAAATTTTCACTACTACAAAAATTATATTAGTTGACGTGCATAAAACGTCAACTATTATGTAGAGTTGTCGCTTTTGAAAGCTTCAACCGATCAAGTGTCAACTAAAATCACTTTAGTTGACGCTCAACAAAGCATCATCTAATGTTATAGTTGACGTTTTCAAATGTCAACTTTTAGGTAAATCATACTCTAAGTGTCAAGTGATGTTTTGGTTGACATTCCATAAGCGTCAAGAAAAAAAATTTAGTTGACGTTCTATAAACGTCAAGCAAAGGTTTAGTCGACGTATTTTAAATGTCAACTGTTGTTAAGAAACCTCAGTAAATATACATTGGTTGACAATTTGATCCTCTTTAAGGTGGAGAGATTTTCGAAATTGCCCAATATATTTCATATATTATTTTATTTATTTTTAATCGATTTATCCAATAAATCTCAATCCCATAATATATCAAATATATTATTAAATAAATAAATTTCAAATTAATGTATCAAATATATTAATTTTATACTTTACTGATTATCCAATAATTATTAATCTAATTAATATGTTAACATATTAATTAATATATATTCTTCGTTTAATAATTATTTAATAAATATTAAACCAATTAATATGTCATATATATTAATGACTGAGATCTCTTAAATAAATAACTATCTAATAATTATTTATAATTAATTTATCCAATAAATTAATTTCTCCTTATTAACATTTATCCCACAAATATTAATTAATTATATCTAATCTATCGATCAATTAAGTTTAATCATTAAACTTAAAACTCCTATTAATTATGTCTCACATAATTAATATGTGAACTTGAACTCTTCAAATTCACTCTTTAATAAAACAGTGTACCAACAAGTACGAGCTAGTCTAAGGACCGGTAGACTTATAGGTTGAAAGCTACAACCACCAGAGATCTAATCCGTATTCGTTAACATTAGACTTATACCACTTAAGGCATGTGCTAAACTCTTTCGCACTATATGACAAATTATGTCCACATATATAATCGTTAATCTGCTATGTGATCATTCACGAGCTTGTTTGTAATCCACAATTGGGACAAAGATCCGTTTTACTCCTATGGTTACATCTTTTTCCTTAAACGCCACTAATTCCTCTAATGAACAAGTGTTTATAGTCTAACTATAAGCCAATGTCCTCTCAAGTCAATGAGAGGCATGATCCCTATATGTTCAAGCCTTAAAATCAGTTTTTATATAGAATAACTCTACTTTTTCCTCAATATATGTGAATACATGAATTTCTTTTTGTGACATTGCATTCGTAGCCACTCACTGTGAGAATCCCCAACTTGAAAGCTTAATCGACCTAGCGCTGATACTTTTATAAAGCAGAAGTTCACAATCCACTCAAGATTAAGATCACATCGACATACGATTATCCTTAGTGAAATAGTTGATGCGAGTCTATAAAAGAATTATTAGCTCGATCATAAAACTACTAGTTCTATCTTATACAGAAACTTCTTTCTGCATAGGTACCCCCCTCAATGTCTCCATATGAACAACCACAAAGTGAGTTGTATTAACAGTGTCATAAAAAATTAAGCGCCCTTTCCTTAGTCCAGCCATAAACTGCAGACGCTTTAGGTTATTAACACGGAACTAGATCCACTTGTATGTTCCATATACTTGTCCAAGTGTTAATCTAAATAACCATCCGCATATCTTCATGAATCAAATTAATACGATAAGGTTGAGTGCCGTTTGAATATTAAATGCACAATTAATGAAAATGATAACTTTTATTAATAACTAAAATATAACACTAAATGTTTTGATTTTTAATTACAAACTATTAGATCTTTAGCGCGCAACCTAAAGCCCTTAGAGCAAATTTAGCCTCGAGAACAAGTTGTGAAGTTATAAAGACGAGTAAAACTTAAAAACAAATTGTAAATCTTTTAAGACAAATTCAACCTCAATAACCATCTATGAAGCCTTCAACAGAAGTAACCTCAGTAACAAACTATAAAGCCCATGAAATAAATTCAAATTTGAGAATAAGTTGCGATGTCCTCGATATTTGTAAACTTGAATAGCAAGTTACAAAACCTTTGAAACTCATGAATAAGCTTTGAAGTTCTCGAGACGTATGTATACGAAAGAATCAAATGATACATATTAGGAATGGTACATCACATCTATTCAACCTAATAAAAATACAAAGTTTATTCGGAGGTGTCACATTCCTACTCATCTAACAAAATCTTGTGTGAATAGTAGCTACTTAAAAATAAAATCTTAAGAATTTCATTGACTTACAAGTGTGACAAAGTTGAATAGAAGAAAAAAACAATATGAATCACATCCTTAACAATTCTTATTTTAGTAAAAGAGTAGTAATGTTGTTATTATGCCGAAGACGTTCCAATTTCAAACCAGCACTACACGTGCAACGCACGCGATGAACGACGTGAATAAAACATTTCTCGTGTCCAAAATGCCCTCTGCCCCTTGCTTTTGACATTCAGGGCAGGGAGAGTGTTTCAGTCATTTCACATTATAGTGGACTTTTTTATCTCCTTGATTACCGGGCTTCATATTATTTTCTTATATATATTTTTTTAATAAAACACAAATTTTGTATTTGTTTTGTGTGCATGCGGGCCCACGTCTACTACAGTAGATCCCCTCACCGGTCGCCACCTTGTTTTCGAAAATGTTTGGTTTTGGTCACGGCGGCAGCGGCCATGTTACAATCACCCGATCATCTCCGTCACCATCCAATCAGCTGCTTACACGCGTCACTCATTTTCCGTCACCCTTTTCCTCTTACGTGGGATCCCTCGCCTTCATTCCATTAGAATCTTTACTCGCATTCCCAATCGTCCGATCTCTTTCTCTCTCTACGCCGATTCTCCGATCCTAGTGCTCCGACGGCTAGCCGGACCACGCCCCCTACAGTTCTTCTACAAAAGTCAATTTTCTTTTGTTTTGTACTCCGAATTTCTCTCTCTCTCTCTCTCTCTCTCTCTTTGAAACGGTGAATGATTTGATTTGTTTTCTTTAATCGTGGACTCAATTTCCGAAAGTGAATTTGTGAAGAATTCTGAATCGAGCTTGAGAATTTTCAAAGCTCTTGTCCTTTCCGTGCCACCAGCCATCTGAATCTTCGTTTTCGATTGTGTTTGCTGCGTTGCGATGATCGATCAAGTCACTTGAGCTCTCACTCATGTTGTGGAAGCAAGGATTCTTTTCTGAGCTTCCGAGTCTGCGAACCTGTGCATACTCTATTTGATTGTTTCGAATACTCGGTTTTTTTGAGGAATTCATCTGTGGCTCAAATCAGGTTTGTGAAAGGTATGTCGTCCAAGGTTGTGTATGAAGGTTGGATGGTGCGTTATGGCCGGCGGAAGATCGGCAGGTCCTTCATTCATATGCGCTATTTCGTGCTTGAATCTCGGTTGCTTGCGTATTATAAGAAGAAGCCTCAGGATAATCAAGTAGGTGTCGTGTGCTTGAATCTCGGTTCCTAACGTTTTTGTTGATTGAAATGCACATTTCTTACGTCTGTGCTTATGATATTCCGACACAGGTTCCAATCAAGACTATGCTAATAGATGGGAACTGTAGAGTGGAAGATCGTGGCTTGAAGACGCACCATGGACATGTTAGTTGTTATCTCTACTTCCATTTTTATTATATTTTTCTTAGCAATGTGTTGTCTTGTGAATTCGAGGATGGATGTACGCTATTTATTTGCTTGAGCTGAATGAAACACATTTGAGACTTCGACTTTTGCCTACTTACTTGCTGCACTTAAGTTATTTACTGCTGCAACAAGTAGTCTCTCTCCTGCAATGGCGGATTTGCTGGAAATGAGGACTAAATATCTCATGTGTTTTTGTTTTGTATTTTTCTTGTGGGGAGGTGGTTGCAATTATTTGTTGTTTTGACTGCTAAACGAGTGAATTATTCCATAGTGGATTTGTTCACAACTTAGGAAGGATCATGATGCTCAGAAAGCTCAAGGTGGCACTAAAGATGGAAAAAAGAGCATCCAGATGGTTCTTTAAGCCTTTGCTGATTGTTATATATATTGCACAATGCATTTATTTAAGGAAGCTTGTGAGACTTGTCCTATCGAATCTAATAACAAAAAGCACCTCCACTGTCTTGGTAAAGTGGAGACTCATGAAATAGTTACAAGGCAAGGCAGGGTGTCTGACTTATAATATTTTCTAAATTTATGGTTGTATCTTCTTATTGTGGGTATAGTTTGGCAGTTCAATTTGATCTTTTGGTCTTGTAGTGGCAGCAAACCTTTGGATATAATAATTTTCCTTCTGAAGTAGATATCTAATCTAAGCGCTCTAGTGAGTGAGAATTTGTCTCAGCTTCTTTCTTCTTGTTTCTTAATGCTTATTTTTTTTCTTTCTTTCCTTTCTTTTGCATACTATTTCATCTACAACTTGATGACCTTGCACATAATTATGCCTTCCAATTTTCCGTTACCGACATGCCAAAGGTTGTTGGCTTAGTTAATGAAAAGTATGTGTATTTCATATCAGATCACCAACCAAAAGGATTTTCATAATATCCTTCTTAATTTTTATCCTCTAAATCTTTTGTTTTTGTAGTGTGAATAATGATGCTAGCACTACTTAATTGTGTTTTTCTTTAATAATCTTTTTCAATTACTTTTTTTTTTTGTAGATGGTTTATGTCTTATGTGTTTACAACAAGAAGGAGAGGTACCATCGAATTACGGTTTGTTCCTACCTCAAATCACTTGACTGATGAAGATAATATGATTAAGCTACTGGTTTTCTCTTATAATTTATTTTATATGATTATCAATTGTTTTTTTTGTGGATGGCATACAACAATTTTATTCAGAATTGAAGAATTTTATTTTTCATGTTTTACACAATATTTTTGCGGCTTCCCATTTTCAATGTCTTATGTTATTGATTCTTTACATTGAAAATGAGCGGATGAGGAAATTTTGTTGGTCCATACTTTGGGGTGATCTTATCATCCTTCGACATATATTGGGTGGGGGGACGCGTGGTTGCTCTGATCAATATTCAAAACCCTGATGGTCTACTGATTTTAGTCGGCATTTGCTTTACAGATGGCAGCCTTCAATATCCAAGAAGCATTATTGTGGAAGGAGAAAGTTGAGCTTGTCATTGATCTGGTACTTTTTTAATCATCTCTTCTTCTGTTGAACATAAATTCTAACTGGAGCACCTTTGTAAGCTCATAGTCATAGAGTCATTGCTTTTAGTCTTTTCACTTGAGTTTATTGTTCCCAATTCTTAAAAATACATATTGTTAATTTGTATATTGATGAAGACCGTATCAGTATTGAACAGTTTTCTCCTTTGGTTAGAAAGAACGTCTTGTTTATTACCATATTGTCATATCAGTTGGAAAGATGTTGAAAACCAAATGACAGTTTGATATGTTTGAGGCCTTAGAAGAATTAGAAATAATATGAGGGGTATTAAGGAAATTAGTTAGAGAGTTTGTTAGAGATTTTAGTTATAAATGAGAGGTTGAATGAGAGGAACTGGGGAAGGGAATACATATTTTGGGTGATTACACTTTGGGCTCAAGAGATGATTCTCAGAGTGGGAGGTTCCAAGTCCTATCAAATACTTGGTTAGTTTCTATTAATTTATCTTTTATATTTCTACAGTATGTTGTTCTACATCTTGTATCCTATCACAATCTAATCATTGATTGTTTCTTTTTATTTTAGTTTCCATGATGCCTGTTTTGTGATGGCTTCTTTGTCTTTTTTGGCCATATGTTTTCTTCATATTCATTTGCCCCTTTTCATGCTTGTTGTTTCTTCAATTACTAAATCTCATTAACTGATGAATTTGATCTCTTTTACATGTGGATATGTCAGCACCAAGGCTCACAAGTTCCAAATGGGAACAAGTTTGTATCTTTTGAATATAAATCTGTGATGGATAATGGGAGGACTGCTTCCTCCTCTGACCATGAAAGCCAGTGAGTACATTTTCGTGACTTACCCCCCCCCCCCCATAAAAAAGAAAGAATAGAAAGAAGAATTGTTATGTAGGAATTTCTTAATCAATTTGATTAATATGAGTGGGTAACTGATTGAACTCATTCTAAAATTATTCCTAGCTAGTGTCATATGCATTATCTTCCCATTAGATCTCTCTAAAATATCTTTAGCATCAACATCATGCGTATGATAGGTTGAAAAATGAAAGATAGTAAATATACTTTTTATTTGAGGAACTGAAGGATAAAAAATAAGCTAGGATAAAAAGATGGATGATTAACCATTTTCCCTTTCATTTCTCTTCATTATATTGGAAACGCATCAGTTAAGTTTTGTTAATTTTTTTCAGTCTGTCTACCGATCTTCTCTCAATTTCTTTGAATTAAATTCGTCCATTTAGACTATCTATAGGTCTTGTTTGGAATTTGGATATGAGAAAAACCATTCATAATTATATTCATAATTGCAACTCATGATATTCCATTTGAGTGTCTCTTGGGTATTAGGATTTACTTGGCGATTAGATCTTAGAGTCATAAGCTTTACAATGTGCATATAGGAAATGACTCTTTGTTGGCCTCGTTTTGTGGGGACTTTCTGAGCTGGGTTGGTGATTGGTCTTTCCAATTGGTCGGGCGAAGTTAGTTTCATGGTGAGCGATGGTGAAAGTGGTTTTATTCCTTTGATGTGTCGTGTTGTTTTTAAACGAGTTTTCTTTTTGGTTAGATTCGTAGTGGGAAAAAATGTCTTAGCCGATGAGAATTCTTTCCTTGGTCTCGCCGGAGAAGTGGAACATCTCAATGGAGAAGTTGCTTCTTATTTGGTAGTGAACAATGTCTTGTAATGTCTCTAAGCGGGGTCAGGAGCAGGTGGCTTAAGAAGACGTGTTCCTGAGTGCAAATTCTGAGGGATTCAAACTAGAAGCAGGAGGCGGGGCATTTGACATGCAAGCTGGGTTATTTGATTGAATCGGGTAAAATGCCTTTTTTTCGATGCCTTATATTGGTGGGGATCCCTGTATTAGTTTATCGTTCTCTTCAGCTACTTGACTGGTGTAGTCTTGTGGTGGGCCAGAGGTTTTTTTTGGGCCAGCTTGATTGGCAACTTCTAGAGCAAGCCCAATCATTTGTTCTACACGTCAACCTTGGTTAGGTCCTTCGGTGATTGATTGATCGGTTCGAGGTAAACCTTCCAAAAAGTCTTTAGCTCAGTATTGTAAAACCCACTGGCCTTAGGCGATTCTTTTACAATTTGCTTTTGAGTCTCAGCCAGTTTCTTCTTCCAAGGTTTTTGCGCTGTCTAAGGAATCAATTTGTCTCTCCCTTACTTTTATCTCGTCTGGAGAGGCTTCTTAGTTTCGTGTCACTGCAACGTCCTAGAATAGAATTGCTCCTCTGTTGGTGTCGTTTACTCTATTGAGAAAGTGTTAACCCCCTCTCTTGACCACTCTTCCAGAGGATGAGTGTGATTAGGAGGAAAATTTGCGTTTGAATGCGAATAACTACTACCACTTTTCTACTCCTGGTCCTTCTGTGGTAGGCGAATCTGATGAAAACTCGTTCTTTCTTCATCAGTAGAGAGAAGTGGGAGAATTTGAGTGTGGGTATACTATTTTTGGAGTCTATGGAGCCCTTGGAAGAAGTCCCTCCCAAGCAATTTACACATAACTTGACTTTAGTGGAAATCCTTGACGAGGCAAAAGCTCATTCTGGCGATCTGAATTTTGTATTTCTTTCTCTCAAGTTGGTTCCCCTGATTCAATGATTTGATTTCTCCTTAAGTTATTGTAGCTTCGCCCGATCTGGATCAAGGTCTCACTCCTATGTTTGAGGTCGTCTAGTTAAGGAGACCGATTAGGTATGCTTTCCTCCCTTGGTCTCTGCACCCTCCATGTCTTTTTCCTCAAGTTTGAGTGTCCTACCTTCAGAGTGGCTTAGCTGGTGACTTGAGTCTCCTTCCTAGCATACTAGGGGACCCTAAAAGGGCTTCTTCAAATTACCTATTGTTTTTGATGCATTTTCCAGGGTCCAGTAATTGCCTTCCATTCTCCCTATCCTTTTGGGTTGGGGGATTGCGCTTCTATTCTTTCTTGGTGATGAGTGCTTTAAAACTGATGTACTTGAGGAAGCTCTGGGTTTAGCTATTAACGCGGTTGGCGGTGCTCTGGTTCCTTTTCCCACCTCATTGTTTCATCTTTTTGGAAATTAGTTTTGGTTGTGGAGTCCTTGGGGTTATTGGCCATTGATTTGAAATTTAGTTGCTGCTGCCAGAATCCATGTGGTTAACCTAGATTCTACTAAGGTGAAGACGTGCAAGAGCTCGATCATAGGGCATGGTTCGAAAAAGAAGAGGATTAGAGATGTCAAGAATCTCGATTGTTCTATAAATTACAAAAGACAAAAATCCGCACAAGGTGGGTAAGAACCTCTAGTTATCCAATGAAAGAGGTGCTCTCTTTAGAAAATCCTGATGGGGTTAGTTTGGTGAACTCCAAAAGAGAAGAGTTTGGCATGAGTTTTATTATGAGTTGCTGGGGAAAAGGCGTGTGGAGTGGGTTTCTTTTATGTGAAGGAGGTGATTAAGCAACTTATCGACTTTTATTACTCGCTCCTTTAAAGGGGTGAATGGTAGCTTGGATAATAGGAGTTTATGACCCTTATGACACGAAGGGAAGGATCAACTTGAGGGACGAGTTAAGGACCTTGAGCACGAATTGTAACCCTTGTGGTGCTTGACGGGTGATTTTAACGTTTCTCGTAACTCCTATGAAAAATAGCCTTTTGTTAGGGTCTCTTGTGCCCTAATGAGTTTCAATACTTCTATTAACGATTTAGAGCTATTTGACCTCGCCTTGTTAATTGAAAATTCACTTGGTCTAATGGAAGCTCTAAAAGTCGTATTGATAAATTTCTCCCCTCAAAGGTTAGATGGATCAATTTGGTAATACTAGGCACTCCCTCGAGCCTAGAATCACTTGGCTCATCTTGCTTGATTCAGGTTCTATTCTTTCAGATTCGAAAATATGTGGTTGGAGCACCCATCTTTCAAGTCCTCCCTCCTAATTTGGTGGGGTCGAAACACTTACAAGAATTAGGAAAGGAACCACTTTACTATGAAACTCAAATCTCTAAAGGGTCCTTTACGAGTTTGTAACAAGAACACTTTTGGGGACATTAAGAGTTGTAAGAAGGATCTTTTAGAAAACTTAAGGTTGTTGGACTAGATGGAGGAGAACGGGGGTTTGAGCGAAGCCTTCAAAGCTGATAGTCCTAAAATCAGAGGGGATGAAATTGTCACAAAAGAAAACATTAGCTGGAGACCAAAGCTAGGATAAAGTGGGCTAGGGAGGGTGACCCTAATACCTCTTTCTTCCATACAATAGCCAGTAGTCAGAGGAACAAAAATTTCATCAGTTTCTTGGAAACTTCATCGGCGGAGTCAATGCATAGCACAAAGGATATTAAAGAGGAAGTCGTTAATTTCTACTCTCATCTCTATGCTCCTACTCCTAGACCAAAAGTTTCTTGGAAGGGTCTGGCTGGAGTCTCATCTCGAAGTTGGATTACTCTTTCTTGATGTATATTGCAAAGAACATTAAGAAGGAGCGTGGTTTTTAGTTTCGATCGCAACAAAGGTGGGCTTGGTGGCTTCACTTTGGCCCTTTTTTCAAGATTGTTGGGAGACTGTGAAAGGGGACCTTTGAAAGGTTTTCTATGAATTATTTGAGAGAGGGATTGTGGACAGTACAATTAATGAAACTTTGATTTGTCTCATTTCGAAAAAAGACAAGGTCACTAGTAAGAATGAAAGACTTCAGGCCCATTAGTTTGATCATGACCAGTGAGCCTCAAAGTACCTTCATAATGGGAGGCAAATCCTTAATCAAGTTCTAATTGCCAACGAGGTTCTTGAAGATTATCGCAAGATCTGGAGGACGTTCTATTTAAAATTGACTTTGAAAAAGCTTTCGTCAATGTTGGATGAGATTTTCTTGATAAAGTTTTGGCTAAGAAGGGCTTTGGGTACAAATGGGGGTCTTGAATTTGGAGTTGTATTCGATTAGTGAGCTTTTATTTTCTGGTCAATGGCAAGCCTTTCAGAAGAATGTTGCCGACTAGAGGCGTTCTTCAGGGTGACCCTTTATCAACGTTCCTTTTCCTTATTGTGGTTAATATGTTAAGCAGGATTGTTACCTGGAGTATTGAAAACTTGTCGCTAGAAGACTTCAAGATTGGTAAGGATAACCTCCTCATTTCGCCCCTTCAATTTGCCGATGCACCATCTTCTTTTGTTTGGGCTAGAGACCTCTTTTGCAAACCTCAACAACCTCAAGTCTTTCTTCGAGGAAATGTTTAGGCTAAAAATTAACAGAAATAAGAGCCATATGCTGGGATAAATTATAGTCGCAATAAGTTACAAAGATGAGCTGATTGGGTAGGTATCAAGATAGGGACTTTCCCTTACGTCACTCGTCTTGTGTGCCCTCTTTTTGGACCTGGTGGAAATCTAAATTTTAAACGCCTTGCTTGAAAGAAATGATGCTTCTCAAAAGGGGATAGATTAACCCTCATCCAGTCAGTCCTTAGCAGCATACCGTCCTACTTTTTATCCCTTTTTAGAATCTTGGTGTCGATAGCTATAGATTGAATTAATTAATGAGGTATTTCCTATAGGAAGGTGTTGATTAAGGAATAGAGACTCACTTCGTGAGTTTGGAAATCATTTTTAAGGACTTGAACCATGCGGGTTCTGGCGTAGGCAACCTGAGAAACCATGACAAAGTTTTATTAGGTAAATGGTTATGAAGATTTTTTCATTACCTTGCTTCCTTGTAGCAAAAAGTCATCGAGAGTAGATATGGGTCGCTCCCTTTTAACTGGGTGGTTAGCGGGAGTTCGGGCATTTCTAGATTTTCTTGGAAAGGCATTATCGAAGACATTCTTCTTTTTACCAATTTTATGTCATGTAAGCTTGGGAATGGGAAAGAGGTTTTTTTTGGAAGAATAAATGGCTAAAGGGCGGCCTCCTCTGCTTGTTATTTCCTCGTCTTTATGATTTATCCTCCATGAAAAATTGGAAAGTGGCTGAGGTGTTGTCCCTTCGATGATTCAGTCTTTGGTTCTTTTTGATGTCAGTCGACCGCTTCCATCAAAGAGACTATCAATTGCATCAGTCTTATTGACTTATTGAGGGATTTTTCATACGTGCCTGAGTGCTTGGACCTTTGTAGTTGGTCCCCTGACCTTTCTGTCGGTTTCGCGTGTCACTCTTTTTATTTGTGCCTGTCGAATACCCCATCTTCATTGGGGGATCCCATTTTCACTTCCTTATGGACGGTGAAAGTTCCAAAGAAGGTTATTTTTTTTGGTAAGTTCTCCTTGGTACAATTAACATCATTGATTGTGTGAGAAAGAGAGTTTCCTCTATTAGGGGTTTTACGTGTCAGAAGGTTGATCAGGGCTTGGACCATGTGCAGATTGCGAGATGGTGACTCAAGTATGGAATTAGTTTATTCACAAAGTTTGACTTCGTTCTTGTTCTTTAGAGGTCATGTAGAGACATGTGCTAGAGACCCTTTCTTCCCTGTCTCTTCGTGAGAAAGGGACCTTTTTGTGGCAAGCTGGTGTGCGTGCCATTCTTTGGGGCCTTTGGGGGGAGAGAAACAATAGATTTTTTAGCGGCTTCGAGATATCGTGGATGATTATTTGGAGCCTCATAAAATTTAATGTTTCTCTTTGGGCCTCGATTTTGAAACACTGTTTTAATTATTCTCTGGGGATTATTACTTCTGATTAGAGACTATTTTTATAAGATCTTGTTTTTTGTGGTTGGACTCTCCTTTTGTATGCCCCCCTCTTTTCTATATCATCTTTAATTTCTTCTCAATGAAAGTATGGGTTTTCCTATAAAAAAGAGTTTTTTCTTCTTTTGGAACGTTTTACCTGGTACATGTATATTTTCTGTTCAATGTGCATTTTCGTGACATGACTTCTTTGTTTCTGAAATACTACCAGGATCAGTGCACAAGAGGATGAGGAGGATGCTCATCCAAATTTACAACGAAGGACAACCATTGGAAATGGTTTGTAACTTACTTTTCCTTCTCAGTTTTCTTTTTCCTTTTCTTTGAATGTTAGGGCTCCTTTTATCTTTCCTAATTTGATCTCTTTTAAATTCATTACCATGTAATGGGTGGTAGGTCCTCCAGAGTCGGTATTTGACTGGACCAGAGAAACAGTTTCAGATTTTTCAAATCAAAATGCAAATAGTCAAGCGTTTTCATGGAAGCCTTGGCGTCTAGTTCAGTGCCAAAACGGTCAGCTGTTTGTTTTAATTGTGTTATAGCCTGTGTATGTATCAAGGATGGTATAATATAGGGGTTGCTCGGAGAATTGCATTTTCTAATTGTGGTACTAAAATGAATTTGACAAAGGATTTTGAGGTTTTCATAATTTGGTTTTTGGCAGGACTTCGCATCTTTGAAGAGCTTGTGGAAGTTGACTACCTTGTGCGTTGTTCCTCTCTATTTACACACATTAGTAGGTGTTGCCATTCATCACTTCTTAGTGCATATGATAATATATAATTTCTCTTTGTAGCCAAGGAGCTATAGTAGGGCAATGAAAGCTGTTGGTGTAGTGGAGGCTACTTGTGAGGAAATCTTTGAACTTGTCATGAGCATGGATGGAACACGGTTTGAGTAGGTGTTTCCCTTTTCAATTTGAGACACCTTTAGACTTGTAAAAGGTTACTTTATTTATTGATTTTCTTTTTTTGATAAAAATAAGTTAGTACTTACAAAATTAATTATACATGAAATAATTTTGTATATAACGAAAATCTACGTAAAAGAAATGTAATTCAGATTTCAGATGCTACAAAAAACATAATTTTATGTTGATCTAACGCTCATACAATAATAATGTATAATTTGAAGCCCATTCTTTGAGTTGTTTTATTAGCCTACTATAATTTGTGTTACGAGGTGTGGGTTGCAACTTCATATCCTCTTAATCTTCAATCTACTCCTATAAAAACAACAATCCAAGGAGAGGATTCATGTAATTTACAAGCAGGAGTTAACGGTGTTTTACTCTTTTTTTTTTTTCATTTATCCATGCTATCGCTTTCTTTTCATGAGCATTGGAAAGATCTGCTCTGAAGGAAGTGGATTCAATTCCTTAAGAATGCCCTGAGTTGTAAAAAATAAGATCTGTTGTTGTATCTTTGTATAAGAAGAGAAGGAAACGATCCATCTGGGACCCTTGAATTAAAACTTGTACTCTATTGAATAAAGCCCATGCAAGCAATATTTGTTAGTTTTTCGACTCTAGCTTCTTCCAAGGTTTGTTTTTTGTATGCCACGTATTCTTTCATTTGATCGATGAATGATTGGTTTCTTACCATACAGACATTAGTTCTTATTATTTTCTTAAATCTTGATTTCCTGCAGCCTATTTCAAATGTTTATGCTTCTCATAGTTTTGTTTATTTGGTAGGTGGGACAGCAGTTTTCAGTACGGTAGCTTAGTCGAAGAGGTGGATGGACATACGGCAATACTTTACCACAGGCTCCAGCTAGACTGGTTTCCAATGTAATATGCTTCTCAAATAGTGATTGCATATCTGAAAAAGCTGGTGCCTATTTCTCAATTTTGCGTACAAAGTTTTTACGTTCATTAATAAATAGTTGTAAATTAGTTAAAGTAAATCTTCGATAATGTTTAAATACTTGACAGTAGCCAATATGAAGTGTTATTTCTATGTATTTGTTGTCGCTTTTTTATTCTTTCCTATAATCATTAGCAACCCTCGATAGTGGATTCTCTAGTCTAATAATTTCTTGAGTTCTTTTCACTTGCATATAACACATATATACAACGTCTTAAATACTTCTTGCCCAAGCTTATCAAATGTCAGTTTGATGAAAAAAAAAAGAAGAGAACGTGCAATTATTTCAAGCATGGGCATAATTTTTGCACAGAATGTTCAAGAACACTGGTCTGGCATAGGTTCTAGGATATCTGATCTGGTAATTTGGTCTGCATTACATGCGATTTCTTAGGTTCTAGGATACCTGAACTTTTTTTTATTAAAACATGTTGGAGTGGTGCAATGTTTTCTCTCTGTGTTCCTTTACCTATTGTCAGGTTCTTGTGCTGTTTCAGGTTTGTATGGCCCCGTGATCTCTGCTATGTGCGTTATTGGCGTCGAAATGATGATGGAAGTTATGGTTAGTGTTTGGATGATCAACCCTTATTTTATATTCGTACTAGCAATGGATTAACTTTCTATTCTGCTTGATGTCATGCAGTGGTATTATTTCGCTCAAGGGAGCATGAGAACTGTGGTCCACAACCAGGGTATGTGCGGGCCCACATTGAGAGTGAGTTTTCAAACATTTTTATTGAGGACTAAAACTTTGAAGCTTAGAGCTATTGGACAAAGATTTCTCACATGCCATCTCAACTGACCCCTTTTCTGATTTTCTAAGGTGGAGGATTCAACATTTCATCTCTTAAACCTCGAAATGGTAGGCCAAGAACTCAGGTGCAGCATCTCATGCAGATTGATCTGAAGGGATGGGGTGTGGGCTATTTATCATCATTTCAGCAGCATTGTCTCTTGCAAATGTTAAATAGTGTTGCTGGTGGGTTGTTCTTCTAGTTCTTGCTCGCACTAGGAATTTGTGAAATTGCATTACTATAACGGTGATGTTAAGTTCTGCATCTGGCATGTGCCGAATTGTTTCTCTCTTCTTTCTTAAGATTTTCTATACGTAGCCAGAGGAAATGAAGGGATTAAACAGGAAGAGGGAAATAGAAGATAAAAAAAAATGAGATGTTTTAATATTTGGTTATAGTTTAAGAGTTTAATAAAGGAGAAGTTGATTGCTTATTATTTTAGGGTTGGAACTGGTATTTTCTTTCGTTAATATTTAGTGACAGTTTGGAGTTTAGTAAAGGAGATGATGATTGGGAACTAGAAATTAGAGGAGATTAATTTGATATTTTCCTTCTTAAGGTGGTTCATAAATAAGTGGGCGAAAGCTTCTTGGGTGTTTTTTTTTGTGCATTTGGGAAGAAAGAAACAATGCTAGGCATAAAATAAAGAAAAGACTGAAGTATTTATGCCTAGCAGAAAGTTCATCTTTTATTATCATTATTATGGTATCGGTGCTAATTTGTTCTTTTGTATTTTAGTTGATGGCCTTCTCTTGCTGCATAAAGTGGCTGGGAGAGGTTCTATTACTTATTAGAACTTTGTACTTCACTTTTTACTCTAGATAAACATAATGGTGTAGATTGCTCATTCCACATTCCATCATGTTCCTAAAACTTTTTGGTATTTTCGAAGCAGATTTAGGTGGAATAGGCTTGGCGCTAATTAATACTATTTTATTTCTTCATGGAAATCATGCAGTCATCTTTTTTCTTTTTTTTTTTTTCATATGAATAGGGCTGCGGGAATGGTTTGCACAAACAGACGAAAGGAATGCTCCTTCTAGAATACCAGTTATGGTAAACATGGCGTCAACTTCTGTTATAGCACAAAAGAGCTTGAAAGTGCAGGGGTCCAGTGTTCATGCTAGCTCTTCAATTGACCAAATGGCTGCAAATAGAAATTCTGTGATGTTGGATGAATACTCCGAGGAAGATGAAGAATATCAAATACCCGAGAATGATCAAGAGGTACAAGTTGCAATGAAATTCATTGTGGAGTTTTATTTTTATTTTTATTCTTTTATTGCGATTATTTTAAGAAGAGATATATAAATAAATTATAATAATTATTCTTCTTTTTGTTTTGGCATATTTTCCCTTTTATAACTCAACTGTTTAAATTTGTAGGTGTACCCAAATGAGCAGGAGAATGATACTAAGATAGCAGGTAAATGCATTCAGTACACAAGTATTCTTATGTTATTTAGGATGAAGGCTTGCTTAGTAGTGCTGGCTTAATTCAATATTTTGATGAATCTAAAGCCTTGGAAGAAGAACCAACAGATCAAATTGATTTCTCATGTTTCTCGGGAAGCGTAAGGCACGATGACCGTGATGGTTCTCGAGACTGCTGGAGAATATCTGATGGAAACAACTTCAGAGTTCGCAGCAAGACCTTTTGTTTTGATAAGACTAAGGTTCTTTAAAGTTTTCTGTTGCTTTACTAAGATATTCTACTGGATCTGTTTTGGTTTCCTAATGTCCGATCCTGTTCAGAGTACACTTATATCCGTGCTTAATGTTGTGTTTTGAAGATTCCAGCTGGTAAGCATTTAATGGATCTGGTTGCTGTTGACTGGCTGAAGGACACAAAAAGAATGGACCACGTTTTCAGGCGGCAAGGCTGTGCAGCTCAAGTAAGTACTTATCTTAGCAGCTCCATACTTTACCTTTTCTTTTCCTTGTATTCCCGGGTGAAATAAGGTTGGTACTCTTTGACCTACAAAACAACCCTAGAACCCATACATAATAAGAACAAGATACTTCAAAAACTAACACTCACTATATACAAAACCATTTTTGTTTTGATGAGAAACCATACTTTCACTAACAAATGCAAATATTAGGACCTAAAAGTAATTACAAAAATCCATACACACTAAGGCTCAAAGAGAGACATGAAACCTAGCAAGGGACCAAGCCTTCTCTTATTATTTTTGACAATGAACCAAAGAAAAGAATACAAGAACAAAACCAGCAGGCATACCGAAAAACAACCCAAGAAAACAGGGAGACTGCCTATAAAAAAGGGTTCCTAAAGATAATTATATAAAAGCAAAGAGAAACATTGAATCCAATGAGGGCCAAATATCGCCCGATCTCTAAGGATTCTATTATATCTCTCACGATAAAGACCCCACAAAACTGAACAAAATTTTGTCTTCTACAAGAAAAGGGGGAGCCAAAAAGAAAAAAACACTCTCTAAGCATCTCCGAACAAGTTTTCTGCCTCTTAAACAACATGCCAATTGCCAAGTAAGTCAAAAAATTGACTCTCCACTTAGTCAAATTGCAACTCCATAGAAGGTGATCAGGTTCCTCCGCCACTGTCCTGCATAAGATGCCTCCTCCTCTCAGCACCTCTCAATCCCTCAGAAAACTCTATGGTTCTGATAGGTTGGGTCTTAGAAGAATTATAAATAAATATGAGGGGTATTATGGTAATTAGTTAGAGAGTTAGTTAGGGTTTTTAGTTATAAATAGAGAGATGGTGTAAGGGGAAAGGAATCCATATTTTGAAGAATGTCATTAGGGCTCTTAGAGATGATTCTCTAGAGATGGGAGGTTTCAAGTCCTATTAAAACTTGAATTATCTTGTAGTTCTTGGTAATTTCGTTATCAATATATTTCGGGTCTTATCAGGTTCCTCTCATCATAGGCCCTTAGCACAAATGCCGGCAATGACAAGCCACAGAAAAGGACCCTTTCACGAAAGTACGTTTGAAGTAGAAACTTGTCCACTTGAAGCTACAATCTCATGGCTAAGCCAAGCTTATGACCAAATACCGTAAAAAAGATCTCCAAAAATAAAAATAAGCAACTCTTTCTGCAATGAAAGTATGTAATCCAACTTCTAAGACATCAAATAACACCAACCAGATAAAACCCTAAACTTTAACTACAAAGATGAAATAAGACCTAAGTAATATGAATCATCAAGAGTTTGACTTGCAAGTTTGTGTATAATCGTAATTGAGAAGTTGAGATGCGAGGCAAGTCTTGTGAGTATATTTATTGGAAGCTACTAGTTTTCTTATCTCACCCAAACTATATAAACCTACCTTTTCTATTATACTCAAATTAAACAAAAGCTATGTGAAATCTATTATTTGCACCATCCAAACACATGATACTCTGTTTCTATCTCTTGGTTATATTATACTAACCTTGGTTTCTCGTCCACTGACTGCCCTGTCCAAGAATATAGTGTGTGGTATATGTATTGGAATAAATCGTAAGGCAAGGCAACAAGATATACCATCATATCACTTAATCAGCGAAGCACAAATATGTACAGAAGACACATACATGACACAAACACAGAATTTTCATTTTCATTTTTTAAATGTGGGATATAGACACGCTATTTATTTATATATTTATTATATACTATTAAAAGACATGGACTTGACAGGACTTCAATTTAACCCACGTAATTATATGAACCCGTTTTATCCTACCGTCTTAACCTTTTCACATTTTTCATTTAAAATGACTTGAAAGTTCTAAATTACTTGTGTTTTGTTTATATTTGCTGGGT
Organism: Cyclanthera cordifolia; assembly: GCA_037832605.1. Lineage (NCBI taxonomy): Eukaryota > Viridiplantae > Streptophyta > Magnoliopsida > Cucurbitales > Cucurbitaceae > Cyclanthera > Cyclanthera cordifolia. The sequence continues at coordinate 21,048 of JBBMEG010001260.1, forward strand.
TAAACTTTGCATACATGCTTATTTCTAAAGGTCGCTTCAGAGAAAGGTCTTTTCTCTATCATCATAAATGTACAAGTAAGTTATATTTCATTTGAATTCAATGAGGAAATATTCTTACTTTACGATGAGTAATTTTGATAGTCAAGATTTGGCTATTTGTTCAGGTACCTGGTTCGACACACTACAGCATGGTATTTTATTTTGTGACGAAGGATCTAATTCCCGGATCACTTTTGCAACGTTTTGTTGATGGTGACGATGAATTCCGCAACAGTAGGTTAAAACTTATACCATCAGTTCCCAAGGTATATATCAAAATTACACCTATTTTATGGAATCTATTATTGTACTAGTTGTATCTTGGATTTTGCCTACCCCTTTTCCACCATAGCTAGATGCTAATGGGAGAGGTCACTTGTAATAGCCTTTTGGCTCTTTTCTTTTATTTACCTATTAATGAAATAGTTTATGATCCAAAAAATGTATCAAATTTTCATGGAACCAGGTAGATCTTTCTTTCATGAAGGAGTTTAAAATGTGATAGGAACCAACTAGCCACTTTTATTTATTCACAATTACACCTATTTTATGGAATCTATTATTGTACTAGTTGTATCTTGGATTTTGCCTACCCCTTTTCCACCATAGCTAGATGCTACTGGGAGAGGTCACTTGTAATAGCTTTTGGCTCTTTTCTTTTATTTACCTATTAATGAAATAGTTTCTGCTTTCATGGAACCAGGTAGATCTTTCTTTTATGAAGGAGTTTGAAATGTGATAGGAACCAACTAGTCACTTTTATTCATTCCCAACTAAGGGCATTCAAGAGACCTTAGAACTCTACTTTCTCCCAAGAGGCTACAAGTTTCTAAATTGCATAAACCCTAAAACCCTAATTTAGGAGGCTTATATACCTCTCCCTGTTTTAAAGTTAAAAGCAAGAAAATAAAAAGAAATAAAGTAAATAACAATAATAGAGTATTTAGAAATGAAAGGCATAAAAGAAAATAACAAAAGTAATTTAGGATATGAGTGGCCCCACTCTTGGACCCAATTCTCTCTCTTTAACCCCTTCACTTGATTGATCTCCTAAGCCTTGTTCGTCTTGTTTATTCAGGAATACACCCGTATAGTCGGGGATGTATCAATACTCGCCCTCCAAAGCTTCACCTTGTCCTCAAGGTGGAAATCAGGAAAAAGCACATTGCTGTTGGACGCTTCCTCCTATGTTGCATTCTACTCGGCTGTGTGTTCCCATTGGATCAACACTTCCATGATCCCATCCGAGCTATTGTCTATTCAAACCCCTAACACTGCTGCCGGTTTTCTCGGAAGAGTTAAGTCAACGTTCAATTGTTTCGGTATTGGCAAGACAGCCATGTTGAGCCAATAGCCTTTCGCAATACATATACATGAAAGACTGGGTGAATGCGGGCATCTGAAGGGAGTTTCAGGCGATATGCAACTTGCCCTACTAGTCTCTCAACAAGAAATGGTCCAATGAACCTTCGGGCCAGCTTAGGATGTTTGTGAGCTGTAACGGAAGATTGTCGGTATGGTCGCAACTTCACATAGACCCAATCGCCCACTGCATACCTGATATTGCGGCGCTTGCTATTAGTGACTTGGGTCATCCTGATTTGAGTTTTCCATAGATTTTCCTTCGGCTTCTTAATCATGCCGTCACGGTCGGACAACATCTTGTCCACTTCCCCCAGTTCTTTCTCACAATTGATCACGGGTGGTGGAGCACGCCCATAGACAACCTCAAACGGGGTTAGCTGAGTCGAGGTATGGAAGGCCGTGTTGTAACTGTATTCTGCCCAGGATAACCAATGTATCCACTTCTTTGGAGTGTGCATTGCAAAACATCGGAGATAAGTACTCAATTTCTCTGTTAACTACTTCGGTCTGACCATCCTCCTGGGGGATGATATGTTGGGCTACGGCGAAGCTGAGTTCCGGATAGTCGAAAAATCTCCTCCCAAAACTGACTAGTAAAGATCTTGTCGCGGTTGGACACTATGCTCCTGGGATAGCCATGGAGACGCACGATCTCTTTCACAAATACCTCAGCCACTGTAACGGCTGTAAACAGATGGCGTAATGGATTGAAGTGACCATATCTGGTCAATCGGTCGACTACCACAAGGATGGTGTTATACCCCTCCGCTTTGGGTAACCCTTCAATAAAATCTATAGATATATCCTCCCAAATGCGTTCGGGCACCGATAAAGCTTGGAGTAATCCTGCTGGTGTAAGAGCCAGATGTTTTGCCTGTTGACATGTTTCACACTCCGCCACATAGTTTCTTACTCGGGATTTCATTCCGATCCAGTATAATTCACGGGCTAATCGTTGGTACGTTTTAAGTGATCCATGATGGCCACCAATAGGGCTGTTATGAAACTCCCTCAATAACAATGGAATTGTTGGTGAAGTGGGCGGCACGACAATCCTCCCTTTATAGCATAGCATGTCCCCTTGCAAGGAATAACCATCCCCGTTCGACTGACCAACGGCTAAGTCGTCTCAAATTTTTTTTAGTCGCATATCCTCTTCTATTTGTTCCCCAAACACGACGACATTTAGTCCCGCAATCACGCTCAAAATCCCAACTCCATGGCTGACGGTAATCTGCACAAGGTGTCAGCAGCTGAGTTTTCCCAGCCGTGTTTGAATTCAATGTTAAAATCATAACCCATGAGCTTCGCTATCCATCCTGGTATTCCCTGGCTATCACACGCTATTCCAACTAAAACTTGAGGCTCTTCTGATCTGTATGGACAATGAAGTTTGTTCCCAACAGGTAGGGCCTTTCATTTCTGTATCGCAAAAACCATAGCCATCAATTCTCTTTCATACACGGCTTTATGTGGTGAGTCAGTGGTAACGCCTTGCTAAAGAAAGCAATAGGTGTCCCTCCTGCATCAACACTATTCCCACTCCCACCCCCGAGGCACCAGTCTATATCACAAACAGTTTAGTAAAATCTGGCAGTTTTAGCACGGGTACGTTGATCATTGCGCCCTTCAAGCGTTGAAAGGCATCATTTGCACTGAAATTCCATTCATACTTCCTCTTTTTAAGCAATTTTGTCAGGGTCATTGCAATAATCCCATAGTTAGCCACGAACTGCCGATATTAGTCTGTTAGGCCTAAGAACCCACGCACCTCTCGAATGTTTTGTGTAATTGGCCAACTGGCCGTCGCTTCAATCTTAGTCGGGTCAGCTTGGACCCCTTATCATGACACCACGTGTCCCAAATACTCGATTTGCAGCACCCCAAACATGCACTTCTTCCTGTTGGCTACCAACAGGTTTTTGATCAAGACATCCAACACCTCAACTAAGTGTTCCTGGTGCTCCTACATCGATGTACTAAACACCAAAATATCGCCCAAAAAACACCAATACAAATTGGCGCAGGAAAGGCTTCAAAATACTGTTCATCAATGCCTGGAATGTGGATGGAGCATTTCGCAATCCAAAACGACATAACCAAAAACTCGTAATGCCTTTCATGTGTTCGAAAGGCTGTCTTGTGCACATCGTTTGCCCTCACTCGAATCTGGTGATATCTCGATTTAAGATCAATCTTGGAGAAAATTGCTGCACCATACAACTCATCGAGCAGCTCATCGACCATCGGAATGGGAAATTTATCAGGTACCGTAGCTTGGTTGAGGGCCCTGTAATCCACACAAAACCTCCAACTACCATCTTTCTTCATGACTAGAATAACTGGCTGGAGAAGGCACTCGTGCTTGGTTGAATGATCCCTGCAATCAACATTTCATTTACAAGTTTTTCAATTTCATTTTTTGGAATTGGGAATACCTGTACGGTCGAACATTCACGGGTCCCGTTCTGGTGTGCAACTCAATAGTGTGCTCATGATCTTGTGATGGTGGCAACCCATCGGTGGTCTCAAAGACCTCTTTAAATTGTTGGAGGACATCCTGAACTTCCTTAGCTGCATTAGGCACCTCCGCCGTGTCTGGCTCACTACAGTCCATTTCTTCTACTTCAACTCTGTTGAGTTCAATCAAAATTCCCTAATCTTGCTTTGTCCATGCCTTCATCATAGATTTCAGCGATACCTGAGAACGGACTAACGTGGAATCTTCTTGCAACTGCACTGTCCACCCTCCCACCTGGAATCTCATGGTGAGGGCTCGATAATCCATCTCTATCGTTCCCAACATCTCCAACCATGCGACCCCTAAGATGACATTTGTGCTGTTAAGGGGTAGTGAAAAAAATTCATGTATAATAGTTAGTTCAGGAAGGTGAATTGTTACCCCTTTGCATAACCCGGCAGCTCGTACAGAATCTTCTGTGCCTAGAACGACTCCACATGCTGTGGCTGGAGCCGGAACGATGCCCAATTTCTGGATCACCTCTTTGGAAATAAATTGCGAGAGGCTCCACTATCAATCAAGATGACCACTTCATCTTTCCCCACTGTCCCTTTTAACTCGTCGTTTTCGGCGAATCAATGATTGCATTTGCCAAATCAGTCTTCCTTTCTGGCATTGACTCCTCCTGTTGAATACTAACCAGCTCAATTTCCCCATTGTCCCTTTGAATCACTTCCGAAATAATTTCATCGCCTTGTACCTCCACTAGATGTAACACTTGCAGTTTCTTTTTACTACAGCGGTGACCTGGTGCAAACTTCTCATCACACCTGAAACACAAACCTTTCTCCCTTATCATTTTAATCTCGACCTCCGTCAAACGTTTGAACCGTCCCCTCAGATTAGTCCCGGTAGGCACCCCAATCCTGGGAATAGTTCTCTGCTCTCCCATGGTTACACTAGGGCTGGTCGGACTCATTCTGTTTGGCATTAGAGTAAATGACCTGGATCCTCCACTACTCGATCCACTCGAACTACTACTGAAGTGTCCCATGCCGGCCATACCACTTGTGCTTTTTGTCGATCCCGTCCTTCCCCTAAGTTTTTGCTGAACGACAAAATCATCTTCCACTATTTGGGTCATCATCATCTTAGCTGTTAGGCCTATAGGCTGCAATTTCCTCAACTTGCTCTAGATTTCCTCCTTGAGCCCGTTTTCAAATTTTCCCTTAAGCACTTCTTCATTCAAATCCTTCATTCCCTTTGCACACCTTTCAAACTGTCTCCGATATTCCTTCACGGTCCCCTTTTGCTGTAACTTCATCAACCTCACATATTTACTCTCCTTTGAAGTCGGTTGAAAACGGGCCAACAGTCGTGTTCAAAATTCTTCCCAATTCGTGATAGTATTTCTATCATCGTGATATTGTTGCCAATCGAGTGCCTCTCTTTCCAAACACATTTTCGTCGCTTCCAATTTCTCCTTTTCGGTTAACCGATTTACAACAAAGTATCTCTCCACCCGGTGCAACCACCCGATCGGGTCCTACCCATCCTCGCCTTTGTAAAAAAGTACTTCAAGCTTCCGAAAACGCATGTCAAAAAACGGCACATCCCACGCCGCCGGCAGCCAGGATCCGCCTTCCCCTGGGTCGGTCAGCCCGAACTGCCCCCCTCTTGATTCCGGTCCACTCAGACTCTGTCGGTCTGCCCCGTGCTGCCCAACCTTGGCCCTCACTGCCCGCGCCCATCACTTCCACGCGCGCGCCCGCCGCCAATGCCTCTGTCGCGGCTGTGCTCGCGCCTGTCGCCTCCTCGCCCGCGACACCCAGTGTGCTCACGACGCTCATCGCCCGCAGGCAGCCCCACACGCCCATTGCGCCTCAGTCTGCCATGCCCGGGCTATCGCCTCCCAGCCCCACACCGCTGCCATCTCCGCGCGCATCTCCACCTGCTCCGCGCGCCAGCTCCGACGCCATTGCCGCGCCCTCCGCGCCCATATGCGACGCTGTCTGGCCCTCCACGAGCAGCCCCTTTCCCCGATCATTAGCCGTGACCGAGCCTTCCCCATCTACCGCCCCAAATCTGCCTCATCTCCTCCTGAATCAGATCAAGTTGGAACTTTTTCCGGTCCTCCGCCTCCGCGAATTGAGCTTGCAAGCTCGCCTCGATCGCTTCTTGCTTCACAACAATTCTCGCCAACCCCTCTTCCAACGTTGCCACTCTTCCCTCCATGTTGCCCACCATCGGCCAAGATCTTTGCTCAGATACCAAATTGATAAGGAACCAGCTAGCCACTTTTATTCATTCACAACTAAGGGCATTCAAGAGGTCTTAGAACTCTCCTTTCTCCCAAGAGGCTACAAGTTTCTAAATTGTATAAACCCTAAAACCCTAATTTAGGAGGCTTATATCTCTCTCCCTATTTTAAAGTTAAAAGCAAGAAAATAAAAAGAAATAAAGTAAATAACAATAATAGGTATTAGGAATGAAAGGCATAGAGAGAATAATAAATTACGGATATGGGTGGGCCCCACTCTTGGACCCAATTCTCTCCCCACTCTTGGACCCAATTCTCTCTCTTTAAACCCCTTCACTTGATTGATCTCCTAAGCCTTGTTCATCTTGTTTCTCTGGGAATACACCCATACAGCCGGGGATGTATCAAAATGATCTTTGAAACAATTTGAGGAATTTCATACTCAATGAAAATGTTGAAAAATATTTCAATTTGGTTAAAAGTAAAAGGTTCCATTAATTCTGTTGGTGGCGTTTTTTTGCCGGTTATTGAAATTAAAAAAAAAGAAAGGGAAAAAACTCTTGATAATCAGTATCTCTAATTTTTCATTAGCAATGTTAATGGATTAAGTACTCAAATCATCAATAAATAGTAGCTCATGCAACTTTAGTTTAACTGGTATCTTAATTTTTATCCCACGTGTGTGTGTGTGTGTTTATATATATATATATGTATATGTCGAGTACAACAACAATATTTGGGTTGAAAGATTGGAACCTGCAATCTTGTCTAGGATGCATGCTAATTCCTACATTATATTTGAATATTATGAGTATTGTTTTTATTTTGTTAACTAAAAAAACATGAAAAAAATGCAGGGTTCATGGATCGTTCGGCAAAGTGTTGGAAGCACTCCATGCTTGTTAGGAAAAGCAGTGGATTGCAACTATATTCGAGGCCCCAAGTATTTAGAAGTAAGAAACCAATTAAATTACTGTTTAAACTTTTAACTGTAATATCTATGAGTGATTGATATTTGTTTGTGCAGGTGGACGTTGATATTGGCTCTTCAACGGTTGCTAATGGAGTTCTGGGACTTGTGATTGGCGTAATTACAACATTGGTTGTTGACATGGCTTTCCTTATACAGGTTTGTTTTCAAACTTTGCTGAGGTTCTTGTTGAAAATGCCCTTCCGAAAAGTGAGAACTTATAATACCTTAATTAGTTTTATAATATTTATTGATACAACTCCAGTATAGGAGTATAAGCTACTGTTTTTGTTAAATGATCCTTCCTTTATATATATACTATAAACTTGTAAATGTAGGCGAATACAACAGAAGAATTACCGGAGCGATTGCTTGGAGCAGCGCGAATGTCACATATTCAACTCTCCTCTGCCTTAGCCGCTAACTTGGACGCTTATCCATCTGATTGATTCATTCATACCAATGGAATTGCTTGTGCTTCTCCTTCTCCTTCTCCTTCTCCACACACTCTTTTGTCCACCTCTTTATTTTTTTTTTCTTACTTCTCAATATACCCAATTGCATTCTTCTCTGCCCCAAAAAGCTCCACATATATATCATTGTTCCAAAATCCATAAATACATATATCTATATATATATATTTTAAAAAGGGGTTGAAAATAGAAATTGGCTGGCAAGTGCTGGATCTTTCTAAACTCTCTAGATAAAGAATGAGATAGAACATGCAGCAAAATTAAAACATCCATATCTAGTGGTTTTTAAAATGGATTTGCCACCAAACACTACATTTATGCACGTCTGATATTCAAGAGGAGGTCGTATTCATGTTCGATTCTGCCCTCTCGTGATGAACCTAAGTACAATGGGGAATAATTTTCCGATCGATCCGGGTGCCTCCTAGTCTATATATATATATATATATGTTCTGCATTTCTTGGAGGGAAATTGGATTATTTTTCTTCTGATTTAACAGCTCCTGGGTTTGTAGTTATGATTTGTAGTACATGAAGTTCATTATGATTGTCAGTTTAGCGTTCAAGTTCTGGACGAATTTGTTTAAGAGATTGTTAGGCTTTAGAGTAGTTTGTAAAATATGGAGAAGAAAATAGGGTGAACAATGAGTCGTAAGTTTGAGATAACAGTTGCACGTCAAATACTACTCTCAATATAAAATATGCAGTTAATTTTGATGTAGCCATTTACTAGAAAAGGGCATTGAAAAGCCCAATCGCTCAATATAATAACTATATGAGTTCATAAATCATACAACACACCAACAAAGTTATTGGTTCCTAATGTTGTTGAACTAAAAAAACAATGTGTTTAACGGATATCAGGATGAAGGTTTTTGGTCACCAGCATTTATGGGCTATTGTCATGATTGATTTCAAGATAGCTATTATGTTGTTGGGTAGGATAGTATAGTATTGTTCTAGAATTATTGAGGTATATGTAAGTTGATTTTGCATTTTCACTTTCCTAATGGAACTAATGTCTTCCAAACAGAATAGAGGGTGTAAGTTTAATTTAATACCTTAAATCAAATCGGTTTCTTGAGTTGGTTCGACTTCAACAAAGAACCATCATTTATACAGTGTTTCTTGCAAATTTAACTTCGTGGAAAGAACTACGAATGGTTCTCTCTACTATATGAAACAAAAATGCTAGAAACTTGATAGTTACATTTAATGAATGTTTGCTGCATAATATTAATTTCCACGCCCTCGTTCACATTAGCTGTATTCGCCGGATCATTGGTAAATATTCTTATCATCCATCGATGCCCAAATTTAAAGGAGTGCAATCTCTAAGTTCGCGAATCATAAAAAAAAAACATGTTATGCAATGTATTAAATCTTTATTTCTAACACACTTAGATTTATATGAATAAAAAATCCAAATCCACTATTTTATTCATACTTTTATTTTTCTAAATACGTGTCAAAAGTGTCACAATACTCGATAGAATGACACTTTATTCTAATAACTAAAAGACAATATTAGTTAGTTATAGCGAGCATAACTGACCTAAGACTAGAAATGTACTAGCCTCCGCTCGATTTGTGGTTTTAGTCTTGCACCCTTAGACCTCAATGTTGTAACCTCACAAAACAAAACAAAACAACCATAAATATATTTACAAAAAAAAAAAAAAAAAATCCAATTTATATTTTATGTAAGAGAAAAGAAGACACTCATAAAATATTACTAATTTTGTTCTCATTCTTAAACATCTTCCTCTATCTAATATGCAGCTAAATTGGAATGTCCAAAGAAACCAAGGTCCCTAATTTCATTTGCAACAAATAGAATAACAGAAGGTCAGTAAGCAAAGTAGAGAGGAATATAATAATTAGTAAAATATTATAAAAAATGAAAAATAATGATTAACCATGTGGTGCAAAGATTGGAGGGAAAGTAATCGGTGGCATGGTTCTAAACATGGCTAAGATGTGTACTAAAATATGAATAAAATTTATGAATATTATTAATATTAATGGTGCTAGTTAAGGAAATATGCGGTAATTAAATATTACCTTTGGTGCAGGTAAATTTCCACATTCACCGCCATGCCGAGATCCATGCCACCAAGTGTTTCCTCTCCAACCTCATCCCCAGACGGTGAAATTTTGAAAAATAAAAGAATGCAGAAATTTTATGGGTAGAATATGGACAAATTTGTACTCAAAAAATTAAAAAAAAATGTCCACAAATTTACTAAAAAAGAATACCGACTTTCCTATTATTTTGGCCTCCTATATTTCTAAATTAAATATATAAAATATAAATTCAAATCAAAATATACCAATTCAATGAGTTTGTTCTCCAATACCAGTGATTAGAAATGATTGAGCCGAATTTTGTTATAAGCTAAAAATATCCCGAAAGACTCGGAGGAGATTGGGACCCGCACGAATGAAAACTAAGCCAACGCCGACCCCCTAGGGTCGGCCAAATGGAGGCCTCGACCCCAGGGAGTCGGCCAAAGTTCTTGCCGACCCCTCGGGGGTCTGCCAACTCCATTGTCGAGCCTTCGGGGGTCGGCCAAAGCCCTTTCCGAACCCCCAGGGGTTGACCCACTCCATTGCCAACCCCCCGGGAGTCGGCCACGCCAGCACCGACCCCCTCGCCACTTTCGACCCCCCGGGGGTCGGCCAACTCCTTTGCCGACCATCCGGGGGTCGGCCTCGCTACTTCTGACCCCTCAGGGGTCGGCCAAATGGAGGCCATAACCCCCTCGGGGTCGGTCAAGTCATACTGTCCCTCCGGGGATCGGCCAAGGAAGGCCAAGACCCCCCGAGGTCGGTCCTTGCAGCCTCACCCTTCTTAAGTCCGGCAACGAGTAGGTCAATCCGAGTGAATTGGCCGTGGAGGCCAGGACTCCCCCTAGAGTCGACCAAGCCCAAGTAACGTTTGGAGGCGTTGCACCCCTTGGCGTCACCCATTACAACGAGTAGGCAAGCCCGAGTGGGTTCGCCGTGGAGGTTAGGACTCTCCCGTGGACGATTCGACCGAGTCCAAGTAACGTTTGGAGGCGTCGCACCCCGTGGCGTCCCCGGTTACAACGAGTAGGCCAACCCGAGTGGGTTGACCGTAGAGGTGAGGACCCGTAAGGATTGACCGAGTCCAAAGCCGACCTCTGAGGAGGACGGTCGAGTAGGCTGACACGGGTGGGTTTGTCGTGGAGGTTAGGACTTTCTTGTAGATAAGTCGACCAAGTCCAAAGTAGCACTAAGGGACGCTGCACACCCGTGGCGTCCTAGTGTTACAACGAGAAGGCTGCACCCCTAAGGGGTCGGCCATGGAGGTGAGGACCTGCCAAGGTTGATCGAGTCCAAGTAACTTCGGAGTCAAGGCCGTTACACCTCCGAAGGATAACGGTCAGGAGTTATGCCGGTATTCATACCCGTCTTAATGACGGACGTTTCTAACGGCCGACCATTATATCACCATAAGTGAGCCGGAGCGGTTACGAGACCGGCTGCTATAATAGTCAAGTCATTTTCCCATCCAAGGAGGCGATTCCTAAGCTAAGTACCCTTAAGCCATTTTTTGTGCTTTAATTTACTCTCCCTAAATCCGTTTCCGACTTAGGCATCAGAGGCCTTGTGGCTCACACCACACCGGTGTGCCCTAAAATTCGCTTTTTTGCAAACCTTTTCGTCCTTAGTTAAACAAATTTACTGTGGATATCCGTTGACTATTTTTAGGCATCAACAAATTTGATTACCACTAAATAATGATATAAAGTACGACCAACTTTTTTTTTTTTTTAATGTAATTCTTTTTTCTTTTGAATAAATATGTAGAGTTTGAAATTCTCATCAATCTTATCGCGTGAGGTTGTTATTGAGTTAATCTAAATAAACTTTTGCAACCATACAAACATACCTCTAGTGATATTTTTGTAATATATACCTTATAATTAAGATATTAAATATCATAAAATATACTTGATTAAACTATTATTTACAAAATTTCATCGAGTCTATATATATAAAAAAAAAACTGCTTATAAACGGACCTACGTCATTATTAATTCCTCATATATATATATATACATATATATATATTCATTCTTTTTTTTTTATTATTATTTTTTTTTTTGACAAGCTCATATTAAAATTTTCACCATTCCGATTCCGAAATTAATACACATCCATTACTATAATTTTAATTTATAATTTATTTTACCAAATCATTAATATTTCATTTGCATCCTCTTTAATTAAATCTCATTTATCAGGATTTATTATTCAATTTTGGCATCACCAAGATAAGTTTTGAGTAATAATTAGGAAAAATATGTTGGAAAAATATATATGTATTAGTAGGAGAATAATATAATAATTAAGGAAAAACAATCCCCTAAGCACTTTCGTATGTGTGATAATTTAGTTTACGATAAAATATTATCCGACAAAATCTAAAATTCAAAATTACTTGGTGTATACCGGTCTAGATCAAGAATTTGAATTCTTCTATGTTTATTGAGAATCCCACATAAGTGTGCTAATTTTCATCGGTGATTTTGAGATCAAATTTCATACTTTACAAAATATCAGATAGGTATTCAATCAAATAATATTTTTTTTAATAAAAATGGCAGAATTTTGAAAGGGTATGTCATAGATTCACATATAGGCTACTCTCGTTGTTAAGATGAGAGCCCATTAATTTTATTATCATTATTATTTTGAAATTAAATCTAATACCAAAAATAACTGATCTAAACTTATTATACAATGCCATAACCAATGGAGGTTTTTATTTTGCTTTTCTTAACTGTTTTTTTTAATTCATTTTTATTTTGGTTTTGATTATAACATTCCTAACTTGTTCTATATTTAATTAATTATAATAAGCCTTCGTTCAACCATTATAAATACAAAAAATCATTTGCAAGACTCTCAATAGTTAGAAGTCTTTTTCGGTTAAATAAAGTTCTATTCCTTAGGAAGTCCTATTCTTATGGGATTGTTAGAATTTTTTTTGCTCTTATCTTTCTTAGTAACAACTTTGCATTATTAGTGGTTTTCTCTATCTCTTGTAAGGCTATATATTGTCATATCTAGTTTCAATAATATTGCACTTGCAATCCAATTGTTTATGTTATCTGTTCTAATAATCTACTGCTGAATATAACAATTGGTATTAGAGCCAGGTTGAAAGGAAGTTGCAATCTTCGAGTAATCAAACATTGAGAGTATGAGTCACGACAAAACCTTAACGAAAATTCCTCACTTCGATGGCCACTATGATCATTGAAGTGAATTGATGGATAATTTTCTTAAAGCAAAAGGCTTATGGAGCTTGGTGGAGAATGGTTTTTTGGAACCACCAGAAGTGACAAATCTGACAGCAGAACAACAAGTACAACTTGACGATGTTAGAATAAAAAATCATCAGGTAAAGCATTACCTGTACCAGGCGACTAATCGAATTGTCTTTGAACAAATCTTGGACCGTCGCACATCCAAGATTGTTTGGGACTCAATGAAGAGAAAGTTTGGTGGAAACCAAAGAGTGAAGAAATCACTTCTTAATGCATTAAGAAGAGAATTTGAGGTTCTGGAAATGAGAAGGGATGAAACCATCACTGAGTATTTTGCAAGAGTGATGTTGGTTGTTAATAAGATGAGAAACAATGGAGAAGAAATGCCAGATAAGAAAATTGTAGAGAAAATCCCGCGCACCCTAACTGACAAATTTACATCTGTTGTAGTGTCAATAGAAGAATCAAAGGATACTGATATTATGTCAGTTGATGAATTACAGAATTCATTAGTGGTGCATGAACAGAAATTCCGACGGCCCAGTAACAATGATGAAGATCAAGTGTTGTATGTTGTAGGTCGATACAGTACTAATAACAGAGGGAGAGGAACATACAGAGGAAGAGGGCGTGGAAGAGGGAGAACAAATTTCAACAAAGCAACTGTTGAATGTTATAAGTGTCATGACTTAGGACATTTTCAGTATGAATGTCCAAAGTGGAAAAATGAAGCAAATTATGCTGAGCTAGACGAAGAAGATGAGTTGCTGCTGATGACCTATGTAGAACTCCATGAAGCAAAAAGAAGTGACGCATGGTTCCTAGACTCGGGTTGCTCAAATCACATGTGTGGTAATGAAAGTACATTTTTAAGCTTAGACAAAACTTTTACTTATAGTGTCAAGCTTGGAAATAATACTAGAATGAAAGTATCTGGAAAAGGTATTGTGAAATTGTCTTTGCAGGAAAATTGTTACACCAATTGGAAAAGTATATTGGGCACCTGAACTCAAAAACAATCTTTTAAGCGTTGGACAACTTCAAGAAAAGGGAGTAGCATTGCTGTTCAAAAATGGAGTTTGCAGTATTTATCATCCACAAAAAGGGAAAATAGCAGAATCAATTATGAGTGCAAACAAGATGTTCATTTTGCTTGCAGAATCATCAATCACAACATATGAAGGGAGATGCCTCCAAATTTCAAATACGGATCAGTCAACACTCTGGCACTATCGCTATGGTCATCTCAGCTACAAAGGCCTTCACATCTTGAAACATAAAAACATGGTGGAAGGATTGCCGCAAATTGTTGATCCAAACATCAGTTACGAAGTATGTATGAAGGGAAAACAACATCGGACCCCCATTCCAAAAAGAAGTCAGTGGAGAGCAACTGAAAAATTGGGTCTTGTTCATGCATATCTATGTGGTTCTATTACACCGCCTACAAGCAGTGGAAAAAGGTACTTGGTGTGTTTTATAGATGATTTTTCTAGAAAGTCATGGATGTATTTTCTCCCAGAAAAATCATAAACATTTTACCATTTTAAATGCTTCAAAATTCTGGTGTAAAATGAAATTGGAATGCCCATAAAATGTCTAAGAACAGATAGAGGAGGAGAATTCAATTTTGCAGAATTTAATGACTTTTGCAAGCATCATGGAGTGAAGAGACAACTTACCAAAGCTTATACTCCAGAACAAAACGGAGTAGCTGAACGCAAAAATCGTACAGTGATGAACTTAAGAGTCTTAGTCCAGTTTTTTCTGTTAAATAAAGTTCTATTCTTTAGGAAGTCCTATTCTTTGGGATTGTTAGGATTTTTCTGCTGTTATCTTTCTTAGCAACAACTTTGCATTATTAGTGGTTTTCTCTATCTCTTGTAAGGCTATATATTGCCATATCTAGTTTCAATAATATTGCACTTGAAAAATCCAACTGTTTATGTTATCTGTTCTAATAATCTACTGCTGAACATAACATCGATTAAGCTATGATACAATCGATGAAACCAAATTATTAGAAAAAAAAAAAGTTAAATCAATAATGGTAACTTGAAAAAAAATGATCATTTAGGATAATTTAATGCAAAAATAATAACCATTCAACAAATATGAATCACTATGGAGCCAAGCTGGCCAGAATAAATCTTACGTAAGAAATTTAATGCAGCTTCGACAATTGTTCACACGCGATTTGAGCAAAGAAGATGAATGTGAGCACGTGTAAATGGAAATATATATTTGTATTGATTTGAATATGTGCGAATGTGGAGTCCAATATCTAATGTGTTCCTCTGATTAATTTATTTTATGGTTGGTCTCTGACTTGTTGATCTTTGGATCGATCGGTCGTTGACTTATTGATAAAAAAATCATTAGCTATAATCGCTTCACCTTCTATGTGTCTTTTGATCCTTAGAAATTTAGAGAGTCTGAATTGTCTCTGTAGTTTCCAATCTCTGGATCCTGAAAATGAATGACAATCTCTCAATTTATAGAGCTTCTATGGACTCTGAACTTAGCGTTGATGAGCTTTTGGGCTTGAGCTTTGGGCTTAGCCCATTGGACTTGTTTACATGACATAGGTCTTGGTATGAACTTGTGCCACCAATTAAACTTGGGTCTTATTTAATTTTGACCAACTTTCAAAATAAAACAAACTTTTGATCCAATTTAATTTTGACAAATATTGTCTAAAAAATTAATATAATTTTGTCATTAAATTTGAGATAATGATGTGACAATTTATGATTAACCAAAATTTCTCAATCAACCGCAAGTATTGAAGAAGATGATTGACACAATATCTCTTGTTTAAGACACTCACCAAATTATCAACAAACCAAAATAAACATAAAAGAACAAATGATTTTATGTACTAATTAAAAAAATATCAATTTTATAAATAAAATAAGATAGATGAAAAGAATGGGTTCCAAAAATTTTATGACGGCGGCTCTTCGTTTTGATTGAAATGCTAATTTTCCAAATTTTCATGACTCAAAAGTTGAAACAAAGTTCAAAATTGAAGAATAAAATAGAGAATTTTCGGAAATATTGAAAACAAACCTAAACCCTCAATTTTGTAAAAAAAAAAAAAAGAAAAAAAAAAGAAAAAACTTCAAAAAAATAGTCAATATGCATGGGATTACACAAGTAAATTCCAATAGAACAAATTAATACAGATGAATATAGAAA
Source organism: Cyclanthera cordifolia (assembly GCA_037832605.1). NCBI lineage: Eukaryota > Viridiplantae > Streptophyta > Magnoliopsida > Cucurbitales > Cucurbitaceae > Cyclanthera > Cyclanthera cordifolia. Next base: position 37,120 of record JBBMEG010001260.1, read on the forward strand.
TAAATTTCCATATCTTTAAAGATATATTAAGTAAATTAATATTACCATAATTCGATCAAATATTTGAATTCAAAGAAAATGAAAACATCAATGACATGTAAGCTCTCACTAAATATATATAGAAACAGCCGACTCATAAACAACCAATACACACACAACACGTGGATCTAATAAACACTAACAAACTATAAACTGCCGTTTTGGGGTTTATATAAAATACACAAAAGTACAGACACATTACCAAAATAAACAAAATTAAATTAAAACAACAATGAACTCGGTCACGTTCAAAAACTCGGTACTCAACCACACGCTCTCGTGGTGTGCTAACCCTTAACAGAAAGAAACAATATTTGAAGTTGAAGAACTCAACCTTTTAATTGAAGGTATATATATACATGAGAATTACTCGAGCTCATTTTGTCATCAAATAAGCAGTTCAGTTTTTTAACAAAAAAAAAAAATATATCATACCAATAAATCAAGAATATAAATTCAAATTTAATTTTTAAGAGTTGATTGAAAAACCATGTAGTATATCAAAACAATTTCAAACTTTGAAATCTACTATATCACCAGATCTACCCAACACACACTAAATAAAACCAATTAATACAAGAATATCTCAAATTTAAATTCAAATTCAAATACTAATTCAAATACAATACCAAAAGAGATCTCATATTCAAAACTCACCCATCCTCAACAAAATTTACACTTGGAGCACACCTACAAACTAAAGCAATTTTAATAATAATAATAATATATTCTTTTAAATCTAATTAAGGCAAATAACATGAATATGATTTATATAATTTTAACCTAACTAAAATTCCAATTAGTTATTAATTAAACTGATTAATTTTATTAACTATGTATTAACCAAATTGATGCAAAATGATGTTTAATTAAATCAATAATCCTAATTAAAGTCTAGGCCATTTTTCTAACAATTCCCATCCTACTTTAATTTGGGATGAGCAAATAGCACCCAACCATACATCAATACAATACATATAAAATAAAACTATACTGCGCACTCATATTCAACATTCTCATACAAAGGTCAAACTTATCAAAAGGTAATGCTTTTGTAAACATATCGGGCGCATTTAAATCTGTACTAACCTTTCTAACTTGAGCTAAACCATCATTGATAACATCTCCTAACAAAATGATATCTAACATCAATATGTTTAGTTCTTTCATGATGAGAATGATTCTTTGATAAATGTAGAGTACTTTGACTATCACAACTCACAATCACATTTATGTCCTCTCTACAACTTAATTCTAATACTATCCCCTTAAGCCAAATGACCTTCTTTACCGCTTCGGTTAAGACAATATATTCGGACTCAACTGTAGACAAAGCAACAATGGATTGCAAATTTGATTTTCAACCAATTGTATAATCAAACAATTTAAACACAAAATCAATCAAACAATTCTGATACTCATCTTTCATAGCCACCCACCAATTTGTGCTATTGATGGCTTCATCAAAAGTTTGGAGTTCTTGTTCAACAAAGTCATTAGCACTTAGAAGAGCATAAGATACAAGATCGGAATAACCATATCTTGTAGGAGGATTAATATTTCTTCTAGCTCTAACTCTTGCTAATTGATAATTTTAAAGATTGGAACAAGGTTCCACCTCGAAATCAACCCCCTTTTCTACCTCTTTTAACTTTTCATCTAAAATCTCTTCTTCTTGATTTTCTAGAGCTATAAGAGGTGTGGTTTCTAAAACGGTTTCTATAGTGGTTGTAGTATCTATATGTATAGGACTAGTTTTCTCTTCCTCAAAACCTATCTTGGTTTCATAAAATATGACATCTCTTCTAATAAGGATTTTTGAAACATTTTGATCTAAACACAACAATTTGTATCCTTCAACACCTTCAGGGTATCCTAAGAAAACACATTTTTTAGCCCTAGGATCTAGCTTGCCCTCTTTAGTGTCAGCATAAACTATGCATCCAAAAGTTCTCATATGGGATAAATTATGGGACTACCTTGCCATAATTCTTGAGGAGTTTTTAAACCTAACGGTAGAAGGACTCTTATTGATGATATAACTAGTCGTGGTTACCGCCTCACCCCAAAAAGTTTGAGGTAATTTGGACCAAGAGAACATGCACCTAACTTTTTCCTTCAAAGTTCAATTCATTCTTTCGGCTATCCCATTTTGTTTAGGGTGTACCAACAACGGTCAAATGTCTAGAAATACCCTTGGCTTTACAAAAAGTTTTGAATTCATGATTACAAAACTCTAAGCCTATCCGTTCTAATACTTTTAACTTTGAGACTAGATTGAGTTTCTACATAATTGATCCATTCTACAAATTTATTATAAGTGTCAGATTTATTCTTTAAAAGATAAACTCACACTTTCTTGGAAAAACCATCAATTGTAGAAAAGGAAATATTTAGCCCCACCATTAAAAGTAACATTAGACGACCCCCACAAATCAGAATGCACATAGTTCAATTTGTTTCAAGAAAATATTCCACATTTTTACCAAATTTAACTCTCTTTGTTTTCCATACATACAATGTGTTTACATAAGCCTAGATCACCATTTGTCAAATTGGGAATAATTTGTTGCTTAATCAACTTCTTAATCCCTTGTTCACCCATGTGACCTAGACGTCTATGCCAAAGAGTAAATTTGGTATTGTCATTTTCTTTAGCTAAATCAATTGACCCTACAACCGTACTTTCTAGTGCATACAATGTATCTTTCAATAAGCCCTTCATCACAATACAAATGCCCTTCACGATCTTTAGCACTCCTCCCTCCGATTTAATTGTGTATCCTAGCTTATATATCTAGCATACTTAGAGATATTAAATTTCTTTTGATCTTAGGTACATACCTAACATCATCAAGACATTTAATATTCTCATCATGAAGCTTTAGCCTTATTGTCCATAGACCTTCTATCTCACAAGTTTGGCGGTTTCCTAATATGACTTTAGCTCCTACACCGGTTCGGAAGTTACTAAGCAATTCCCTATTAGGTGTTATATGGAAAGAACAACCCGAATCTAAAATTAAAGCATTCTCATCAATAGTGGTGATAACCATTAGTACTTCATTATATTCTTAACATCACTAGAATTATTACTAGGCCCCCTAGATTTAGACTTTCTCTTACTTTTACCCCTCTTACTAGTGTTATTTACATATTTTGGACGATTTTCTACCATTCCTCTAACAAACAAAGACTCTAAATTAGATTTTTTATTTTCTCTCAATTCTTGATCTTTAATCTTAATAGCGGCAAGAACAACACTACATGTTAAAGCATCCCTACCAAATTTTTTTAGCAGATTTAACATCATTATAAGCATTGGGTAATGAATTTACTAAGACAATAACATGATTTTCATCGGAAAAGACTTCACCTATATTTTCCATTTCAAAAACAATTTTATGAAAATCATCTAAGTTATCTTTCATACTTTTGTTAGATTCCATCTTAAAACTAAAGAACCTAGATTTAAGATAAATCTTACTTGATACGAATGTCGTTTGATATGTTGTTCCAAGCTTATTCCAAAGCCCCAAAGTCGTCACCTTTCCTCGTATTTGTCGTATGATGGAATCCGATAGGTGTAAAATGATAAGGCTATAAGCAACCTTATTCATTTACAATAGTTGTTCTTTGGTTATGCTTTCCGAAATTTCCTCTTTTTTTGATATGGCATAGTCAACTTTTTGTTGACGAAGAACCGCAAGCATCTTTATTTTTCATAAACCGAAATCGCTATTTCCATCATACCGTTCAACTTCGATTTTCATTGTCATCCTTCAAAACAAAAAAAATACAAAATCGGTAGCAACTATACTTTTTCAAGAAAATTATTAAAAGCTATACAATAAATGTAAGTTTGCTTCAAGAATTCTAAGAACAAGGAAAAATTCACAAGAACACAATTCAAGAATATTTTCCTAAACTTAGCAAGATTCTTTGAACAATAATTTTCAAGAAAGTAATATGCTAACAGATGACGAAAACTAGAGTTAGGCTCTGATACCACACTGTTACAAAAATTCTCTTTCAACCTTCTCTAAGCACATATCGATTTTGTGTTCTTTACGCCAACGAAAAATATGAAGATTATAAACTGATTTTATGCAAATTAGCATTACTACAAAAGAGGGAATATGTGACGGTCAATCCAATTTTTTTAAAAAACACGGATATATGGTGTCGATCACTGTTGGTGTCGGTCATTTGGTGTCGGTCTGGACAATTGGTGTCACTCAGACCGACACCAAAACTATTTTTGTTGTCGGTTAGACCGACACCAAAAGAACCGACACCAAACCGGCCCAACCGACACTAAATATGACCGACACCAAAAGTGTTATTAAAAAACCGGTCCAAATTACTTTTGGTGTCAGTCAGACCAACACCAAAAGTAATTGGTGTCGGTCTGGCCGACACCAAAAGGGCCGACCGACACCAAAAACTTCGGTTATATTTTTTTCAAAACTTCAGTTTTTGATCCTCTCCCTTATTTCTTTTGCTTTCTTCTTCATTTCAACCTTATTTCTCCCTAATTTTAATCGAAATCCCACTCCATTTTCAAGCGTTTTCTTCTTCTTCCCCAAGAACTCTATTACTTTTCTTCTTCTTCTTCTTAGTTTTCTTTTCTCCTTTACACGCGGCAAAAAATCTCTTTTCAAGCTTTCTTCTTCTTCTTCTTCTTCATTTTCAGGCTCTAGCTTCTCTTCCACCTACTATAATTCAAAGGTACTAATTTCTTAATTATTTTTTTGCTATTTTGCTATTTTTTAGTTTGCTATAGTTTATTTATTCCATACCTTGAAAGCTATGGAATAAAAGAAGTGTTGGTGTTGGTTTTGAATGTGTGTTTCTTTTCAACAACATCTTCACTCATTTTGATTTATTATATATCTCGATCTCATTGCCTTTCAAATCTACTAATTTCTACTTTAAATACTTATATGCTCTCATACCACATTCTATCTATCTATATATATATATATATATATATCTAGGGTTCTAACCTACATTATGCATCCCTTAATCTTTGAATATCTATTTTATTTATTTGTTTGTGGGTTTAGTTATATGTTTATAGTAGTGTCAAAAAGTAGTAGTGTCTTAAAGTAAATAGTGCCATATAAATTTGTGTTTGGATTTTTACCCTTGTGTGTAGGTATTATTTTAGTTGGGATATTGATAAGTTGTGGATGCTTAAGGATCGAATGTCACAAGCATATAGTTTAGGAGTTGAGAGTTTTATAGAAAATGTTTTACGACATTCTAAATGGTCAAATGTTGTTTGCTGTCCATATTTGAAATGTGTGAATGCCAAGTACCAAAATGTGAATGTAGTAAGAGACAATTTTTTTGTAAATGGTATCATCAAAGTTATGACACATGGATTTGGCATGGAGAATTTATATCAAGGAAAAGAAGCAATATTGAAAGCGCGTTCCAATCGATCAAATTATAGATGATGATTTGGATGACTAAATACGTATGTTTAAGGCTGCACACTAATATTTTAACGATAAATCGCCAATATTTGAGCAATCATTAGATATACCCAAATTGTAATAATTTTACTAAGATATCTATGATGATCAAGCTTTATAATTTGAAAGCAAAGTTTGGATGGAGCGATAAGAGTTTCACAGAGTTGTTATAACTATTGAGCGTTCTACTACCTTGTCCTAATGAAATTCTGATATCTACCTATTATGCCAAGAAGATTTTGAGTACATTAGAAATGAATTATGAAAAGATTC
>JBBMEG010001268.1:0-42909 GCA_037832605.1 Cyclanthera cordifolia
AATTAAATTGGATCAAAAGTTTGTTTTATTTTGAAATTGGGTCAAAATTAAATAAGACCCAAATTTAATTGGTGGCCGAAGTACATATGAAGACTCATGTCCATGTAAACAAGTCCAATGGGCAAAGCCCAAGACTTAAACCCAAAAACTCATCAAGGCCCAAGCCCAAGGTCCATGAAAGCTCTATAAATAGAGAAGCTTTCCTTCATTTTAAGGATCCAGAGATTTGAAACTACAGTAAGAATTCTTCAAGACGGAAGACTCTCCAAATTTCTAAGGATCAAAAGACACATAGAAAGTGAAGTTATTTCATAAGCAAGTCGCTTAAATACGAAGAACACACATCGTATTCATCACAAGCAGATCATCAAAGAAGATCAATAAGTCCACGATCAACAAGTCAACGACCGATCCAAAGATCAACAAGTCAACGACCGATCCAAAGATCAACAAGTCAGAGACCAACCATAATAAAGATCAACAAGCCAAGACCGATCGAACACCAACAAATTCAACCTCAAGAACAAGTTGCAAATCCTTTGAGAGAATTCTACATTCGAGATAAGCTGCGAAGCCCTCGAAGTATTTGTATATGAGAGAGAAAGAATCAGAGGAACAAATTAGAGATTGTACTCCACATTCGCACATATTCAAATCAATACAAATAAATATTTCACATTTACACGTGTCTCGCTCTTCTATTTTGCAGTGAAATCTTGTGTGAACAATATGTTTGACCAAGACAAGAAGAAGAAAAAAAAACTATAAATGACAAAAAAAAAAAAAAAAAAAAATTATTATACAATAAAAATTAGTGATATCTTCCCTTTCCAACCCTCCCCTACATTATAATAACATAATCAACATATATTGTACGGTGGTTTAGCTAAAATAAGAGGGACCAAATTCCGACACAACAGTGATAAATATTAAAGTAGGGCGGCAGGCAGGCATGTGTTAATTCTATAAAATCCCTCTTATTAGTAAATTATTTATAATTTCTGAGTGCGGCAACCGCCTAAGCCCCTGGTTCTACCCTGCCGCACGTTTCCCTATACCACCGCCCCTCCATCCTCTATAAAATCCCACATCGACTTTTCCACACTTTCACTTTCACTCACTGATTCTTCTTTACCCTTAATAACAATGGCGGCTATGTCACCTAAGTCTTATCCCCTCGACAACCACGTCGCCGGAGATCAAGACGAGGCGGAGATGGAGGCAGAGGCAGCGGCGATCGGCCCAGATATCACCAGGCATATTCAGTTGAAGTCTTCCCACTCCACCCAAGTATTGGACAAGGCGGTGGCGTTGCGGCGGATCCGACACCGGAAGCGTCTTAACAAAGTTAGAGCGGCGGTCGGAGCTCTGTTCACTTCACCGTTCACTCACGAAAGCGGCGACACTCGTCACACAAAATGGGTGGACGAACCCTTCACTTCACTCTAGATCAATTCTTAATTTCTAAATTTTGTTCTCCTCTCTTACCAATGTAATGTAAGTTAACCATTGATGCAGCTGGAGACTACTTTTGGGGGCTTTTGGTTTTTAATTTTTTTTTATCAAATCGTAGATTAATTTCTAAATATCATTCTAATTTTCACACTTATTGTAATTTTCAATGTAAGAATCTGTTCGCTGCGTTCATCTCGGGATAATAAACCCTACATTCAGGAGGACTCCAACCAGGAACCGAGTGAATGGTGATCCATCATTATTCATTTTGGCTACATTTTTTTTTCTCGGCATAATATAGATGGAAGACTATTTTAAATGAAGTTTAAACTGGGTGTGTGCTACTCTCTCTAATGTTTCTCCTTAATTTTTTCCTAATTTTTTTCTTCAAATGTTCTCTTTTGATTTTTTTCATCAAATATCGATTTTGAAGGATGTTGAAGAGGTTGATTTGAGGGCTCACCAGTATAATTATTTGGTTTTCTGAATTTTCTGATGCTATAATGTGCTGTTGGTAACTTTTCAGTTTCCAATTTCTTTGATTTCCTCCCTCTTTTGGGTTCCTGCAAATGTAGAAGAGTTTGAATGAACTCGTGGGGTTCAGACTTTATCAGCCTTTGGGCCTGACTATTGGACCCAGTCTTTTATGGACTTTTGGGTTTGATTTATGAGTCTTTTGTGGACTTTTGCGTTTGATCTATGGGACTTTGAGCTTTAAGTGAGTAAAATTTTCAGTCAAAATTTCTTTTTGATACATCAAAATGTTGTCCAAATTATGATACATGACCTGGCAATTTCTTATTGATCAAAATTTTTCAGTCAACCAATATCATTTTTGGGATTTATGCATGTAAAATTTTTAATCATAATAACTTAAAGTGTGGCTTAGTATGAAAAATTATTTTTGGATTATTTTGTCCAAATGATTTATTAAAATTTCAAATATGCCACTCAATAATTATTTATGATATATTTAAGAAAAAAAGATACATAAAAAAAATTATGGAATGTGTGTGAACATCTTAAATAAATGTGTAATTTAGCATAAATGTGTAAACATCTCAAATTGGAATATAAAAAATTTCTTTTTTTTTTTAATTAATCATTTTAATTATTTGTTATTGATTATGTTAGAACTAATTCTATAAGTGGTGGAATTTAAAAGGTTTGGTAACTTACCATTTCTACCTATAAAAGTGACTTAATTTTATCATTTTTTAACAAATTTTAGGATCTACATCTTTACACTATCATTTTTCATAAAAAGTTTTTTTTGTTGTTTAAAGGTTAGGCATCTCAAAATTTTGATATTATAAAGGCTCATCAACATTATTCAATGCATACTTTTTTCTTTTTTTTTTGATTTCAATATGCCAGAAATGGAACGAATGTGCGCAAATGCTATGCTACAAGATATACAAGTAAATCGAAAGCTTCAACATTATTTTTTTTGTCTTTTTAATTTTTGTTGTTGCATAACATAGAACGAATAAGAAACAATTACTCTATCTTTTTGTCATTTTCCTGTTGATATTATCTTAATTTTTTTAATATTTTAGAGAATATGCATTATCATTCATTGATATACATATTTTCATTTGATGAGTTCATAGTCATTTTTGTGCTACCATTATCAATGATGGTGTCATTTGAGATGTCTACCTTCTCTTTATTCATTAATTTATGTTATTTTATAATAAATGTAATTATATTCTCAATTTAAAATATTTTCTTTTCATCCTATTGTTTCATATATTTTTGTTTACATTCATTGTCCTTGACAACTATATATTTTTCATTTTAAAACAAAATTATATATTAGAAAAAATTCATTAAAGTATGCGCAATATAAGTCAATAATATTTTATTATTGTATTTTGTTTTTTTTTTTCATTTTACCTATAATACTCCATATTAATTCAAGAATTTGAATGTATTTAAAAATGGAGATAAAATAATTTAAGTATTTTTTGTTTTGTTGGAAGGAAAATTATTTGGGTTTCACATCAATATTATTTGTATATCTTTTTGTAGATAAGTATTAGATTTAAAAAAAAAGTAATTCTACGAAAAAAAAAGAAAAAGGGTTTATGATTGATGTCCTCCAACCTATGTATTCAAAAAAAGAATTAAAATTTTAATTTAAAAATATGCTAAAAAATTATAAACGTGCAACACACGTATAAGTTTTCTAGTCTTTTAAGTGTCAACTACATATTGTGATAAATCTATATATGAATTTGGCTCATACAAAATTTTTTTTTTCACATATTTGTTATGTGAACTCATCAAAAGAATTAGACATAAATCTTAATTTGAAATTAATGTAGAGTGAATAATCTCAATCTCAAACATGAAGATAAGATTAACATTTTAATCAGACTTTAATTTAAACTTGGAATAAGTTCAAACTCACTTAAATCTTGATGATCCTTATAAAATACGAGAATAATGTCAGGTAACCACGATTCCTGCAATAGCTAGCCTAGAAATTGCACACAATACTTGGCACACAAGTAATATAATCAGAGAGAATTTATTTATAACTTCAATCAAATACATAATTCACGACTATGTAAACCAAAACATGATAGTCAAAACAAACACTACCTGGCCAATTCGAGAGGACCGGTCACCCTCCTATCCTAAGCTCCTTCAAATTCTGCTTAAACCTTGAGCACCTTCACTAGGGGTTATATATCCCCTCTCTCTAATAACTAAGACCACCAAGATCACTCCTCACTCTCCCCGTCTAAATGTTACCCGCAGGGGTTAGATACACCTTGTTCATATACTCGCGTTCTTCCCAGGTAGCTTTGTAGGTGGGTTGATTTTTCCACTTAACTAACCATTTGTCCATCTGCTCTTCATTTGGCGGATGCCCAGTAATTCTTCTGGTTTGGCCATCCAATCCAAGTTTTCTGATAAAATGGTTGGGTCCTATTGGACCTGATATTTGGAGCCTACACATTTCTTCAGTTGTGAGACGTGGAAAACATTGTGGATGGTTGTTTGTGGAGGCAACTCAAGTTTGTAGGCCACTTCGCCCACGCAATCGCTAATCTTGTAAGGCCTAAAAAACTTTGGAGTTAGCTTTTCACAACGTCTCTTAGCCAACGATCTCTGTCTATACGGTCGTAGTTTTAGAAACACCATGTCACTTTCTTTAAACGTGACTTCTCTTCGTTGTCGGTCAGCGAACTTCTTTGTTCTCTCGTGTGCCAAATGAAGCCTTTCCTTTAATGCTGCGAGAGTGGGATTCTTTTCTATGAGTTCTTGTTCCACTGCATTATTATTCACTTTGTGTTCCCCGTAGGACACAATTGGAGGGGGAGGTCGTCCATAAACAATCTGGAAATGACTTGTATTAATTGAGGCGTGACAATTAGTGTTATACCAGAATTCTGCCCATGGGATCAATCTGCTCCAATTCTTCGGTTTCTTGCTGCAAAAACACCTTAAGTACACCTCCAAGCAGTTATTCACCCGTTTTGTTTGTCCATCCGTTTGCTGGTGGAACGACGTACTCTTGCAGAGCTGGGTCCCTTGGCTTCTAAATAGCTCATTCCAGAAATGGCTAACAAAAACTTTGTCACGATCCAACACAATTGACCTTGGGAAACCATGCACACGTACAATTTCTTGTATGAATATAGCTGCTACTTCTTTTGAGGTATAAGGATGGCTTAACAGGATAAAATGTGCGTATTTACTCAAACGGTCCACCACAACTAGAAGAACATTCTTACAGTGGGAACGAGGAAATCCTTACACGAAATCCATTGAAATATCTTCCCATATTATGTTTGGTAGCGCCAATGGTTGTAACAAGCCTACCGGTGCCAACGCCTCTGTTTTTCTTCTTTTGTAGATTTGACATGCTGCTACATACTCCTTGACTTCCCTTTTCATACCTTGCTAATACAGCTGCCCCGTTAGACGCTTGTACGTCCTTAGGAATCCATAATGTCCTCCGAGTACCGAGTCATGATAAGTATGTAAGATCATGGGAATCAAGTTAGAATTTACTGATAATACCATTCTCCCTTTATATAACAACCTACCCTGTTCCAAGGAGTATCTTGAAACACTCTCAGGATCGGTTTTTAATGGCTCCACAATCTTGTTCAGCTGGTCATCTTCCTTCACTTCCTCCATGACCTGTTCCATGTCTACCAATGATGGGGCCAACAACATCTGTAATTCAAGTTCTAGAATGACCCTTGATAAGACGTTCGCTGCTTTATTTCCCAACCCCAAGTTGTGTTTAATCTCGAAGTCATATCCTAGCAGCTTTGTCACCCACCTCTAATATTCTGGCTGAATTTCTGTTTGGTCTGTCAAGTATTTTAACGCCCGTTGATCGTTTTAATGATGAACTTACGCCCCAACAAATAGTGTCTGCAACGCTGCACTGATAAGACCATTAACATGAGTTCTCTTTCATAAATGGACTTAGACCGCGATACCTCAGATAGCCATTGGTTGAAGTAAGCTATAGGTCTCCGGTGTCGGGACAACACCGCACCTAATCCTTGTCCCGAAGCGTCAGTCTCAACGATGAATGTTGGAGAGAAATCAAGGAGGGCAAGGACCTGTAGCGTGATCATGGCTGATTTCAGCTTTTCGAAGGCTTAGTTTGCGTTTTCACTCCAAGCAAAAGCATCCTTCTTCAACATTTCCATTAAGGGTGCCGCTATAACCCCGTATCCTTCCATGAACCGTCTGTAATATCCCGTCAAGCCCAGGAAGCCCCTTAACTCCTTCAGTGTTTGTGGAGAGGGCCATTGAACCATCGCTCGAATTTTCTTCGGGTCTGCTTCCACTCCAGCTCCCGAGATCCAATGTTCCAGGTACTTGCATTAATTATGTTATGCGAACACGCATTTCTTCCGGTTAGCATACAACGCATGGTCTTTCAGTGTGTTAAAGACCACTCAAAGGTGTTTTACATGCGATTTCTCGTCTGGGCTGTACACAAGAATATCATCAAAGAAAACAAAAAAGAATCGATGTAAGAATAGGCAAAAACTTGGTTCATTAAGCTCTGGAAGGTAGTCGGCGCATTCGTGAGCCCAAAAGGCATCACAAGGAACTCATAATGTCCCTCGTGTGCCCTGAAGGCTGTCTTCTCTTTGTCTTCTGGGTGCATCCTGATTTGATGGTAACCCGACTACAAGTCCAGTTTAGAGAATCTCTTCGACCCATAGAGTTCATCCAGCAGCTCCTCAATGAATGGAATGGGGAATTTGTTGGGAAAGGTCTCCTTATTTAAAGCTCGGTAGTCCACACAAAATCTTCAGCCCCCATCTTTATTTTTAACTAGTAGAAACGGGCTTGAAAATGGGTTATGGCTCGGCCGAATTATTTCTGCCCTCAATATCTCTTTAATCATTCTCTCCATCTTCTCTTTTTAGGCATGAGCATATTTGTAAGGTCGCACCCCTATAGCTCATGTCTCGCCCTTCAGCTCAATGCGATGGTCTACCACCCTTATTGGTGGTAAGCCCATCGGTTTCTCGAATACCCCTTCATACATATGCAACAAATTTTTGATACTTTCGGGTATCTCTAGCTCTGCCAGCGGATTGCTAGACGCCTCCTCTTGTTCTACATCCGCTTCCCCTTGCTTTTTCCATCTTATCAAGTATCCCTGGTCCTTTTTTAACCATGTTTTATGCATCATTTTTAAGGATACTTCTGCCTTCGTGAGAGAAGGATCCCCTCTTAATGTCACCTTGCCACCTTCAGTCATAAATGACATCATTAGAGTGGTCCAATTAGTTTATATCAATCCCACCTTCCGTAGCCACTGCATTTCCAATATTATGTCCACATTGCCCAGATCAAGTCGTAGGAACTCCTCCTCTATTCTCAAGTTCTGCAAGTACAACACCAGACCCTTGCATATTCCCGCTCCTCTACTGCCTTTCCCATGCCCATGACCAATCCACAGTGTGCGGTCTCTGAGCATTGGCACTTTAGCTCCATTACCAATTTGGAAGAAATGAAGTTGTGTGTGGCTCCATAGTCTATGAGCACTAGCACCTCCCTTCCACTCATACTACCTTTTTAAGTTTCATAGTACCAGGTATAGTTGAGCCCACTACTGATCGAATTGCCAATTCAGCACACTCCACCACCGTGTTATATACTTCTTTTTCACTTTTTTGCACCATTTCACCTCCTTCCACTTCTATTTCCCCCTCTTCAGTAACTACCATTACTCGTAGTTCACAATGATCTTTACTTTTGCATTTATGGCCTACAAAATATTTATCATCACACTTGAAGAAAAGTCCTTTCTCCCTCTTTTGCTGGTATTCAGCGTCAGGTAGCCTTCAGGCATGACTTTCTTTCTTGATTGGACCCCATTTTTCAAGTATCATGATGGATCTCATCGGAAATGTTTTGCCTCCTCCTGTGCTTGGGCCTCTTGTACCTCTCACTAACAGTAGGGCTTGCTCCATTATCTCTTCCAACCCTTTGGATTTCCTACTTATTGCCCGAGCCCTCAACTTCTCGCTCAGCCTATTTAAGAATACATACTCCAGCACTTCTTCCTCCAGGTGTAGTAATGGTGCCAACAGGACCTCGAACTGATGGATGTAATCCTCCAGCGCTTCTTTTGTCGAACGGCTTAGAACCGTGTGCACATCGCGCCTTCCTGTGGTGGTTTGAATCGCACATACAACCTTCTTTTCAACTTCTCCCACTTAGTGATCTTCTTCCGATTGTCTGTCCACCTAAACCAGTCCACTGCATCCTGCTGGAAATTGATGACTGACACCGTGACTTTTTCTAGTTCCGTCAGCTGGTGTATATCGAAATAGCGCTCGGCTCGGAAAATCCATGAGCCTAGCGCCTCTCTTATGAACATAGGCATCTCCAGCTTTTTAAATTACTTTTGTCGCTTGACGTCACTTCCCCTGAAATCTTTTGTGATTCTTCCTCCTCTTTTCCTCCCGGTTCAATATCTCCCACCTTCTGCTTAAGTTTCTGGGTCGAGCCATCGGATACCTTCGATGTTCCCTCTCCTCCCCAATTCATCGCCTCCTCGGCTAGCTTGCTCATGGCTTTCTGGTTCTCCGTCACTCCCATACTTAGTTTCTCAATGATCTTGTTAATACATTTTAGAAACTCGCTCAACTCCTCCATTTTACGATCATTGCCATCCATTCTTTCTTCGATCTGCCTTTGCCCCATGCTTTTCGTCTTCCCCAGAATTGAACGTGCTTCGATACCCATTTGTCAGGTATCCACGATTCCTACAATAGTTAGCCTTGAAATTGCACACAAGTAATATAATCATAGATAATTTATTTATAACTTCAATCAAATACATAATTCAGGACTATGTAAACGAAAACAAGATAGTCAAAACAAACACTACCCGACCAATTCGAGAGGACCGGTCACCCTCCTATCCTAAGCTCCTTCAAATTATGCTTAAATATTGAGCACCTTCACTAGATGTTATATATCCCATCTCTCTGATAACTGAGACTAACAAGATCACTTCCCACTCTTCCCGTCTGCAATGTTACCTGATTTTTCTTTTTCCTTGCCTTTCCTGCTTCTTCGTACATACGTACGGATTGAAGGATGCATTGTCTTCTTGTCTGCTAAAACCAATGCAGATTGGGCCTTGCCCCTAATGGACTGGGCTGATTTGCGTTTCCTTACATATTTTTGCCAGGTTGGGGGCCTTACCAATACTCTAATTTATTTGAATCTCAAACTTGGACGAATTTCATTTTCTTGGATAGAGTGATGCTTTGAATTTGGCATCAAACTTCTTGAAATGGTCGTATAACTAACTTCAACATGATTTTTTTTAAACTTCATTGATGATATCCTTTAATTCTCTAATAACTTGGCTTTATTTTACACGATGTTCACTTCCTGGCAAAGATTTCTCACAATCGTTGGGGTTTTCTGTCACACATGGAGTTTCTAGTTCGTTACCAATTGTTGCTTCTATGGTTTTGTTGCATCGTCAAAGCCCAAACCACAGGTGAGTTTTCCTATTTGAATTGCATACTCGACTTTAGATTGAATTAACTTGAATTGAATTCAGAATCATACTTAGAACTTTCAAATTTATAAGTTTTCGACACAGATGTTGAGTTATTACACTATCCTTTTTGGATGTTGTTGTTTGAAAAGTTGTAAAAACTCATTTTTAATAGCTCGTTAATACCGCAAAACAAACACCCTTGTGAGGTTTTCTCTTTATTTTGCAGGTCTCTCTCACTCAAGCTAAAACAGATGAGTTAACTTTAATGAAAGTGCTGGTGATTTCCTTCAATCTCACGAATGAGCCATCTCCGTGTTTCTGTTCAAAAATTGGATATATGGTAATTTTATTTTGTTCCAATGGCAATTATGTATAAGTAGTACATAATGAATGTTTTATCTTCTTTTTGTAGGAAATAGACGAGATGTCGCATTTCAAATTCGGCTAAATTTGAAGTTCAACAAAAATACATGATCAAATAAACCAATTCTGAAGATCGCGATGATCCACAACAACATATGCTCTTCTTTAACTAAATTAGCCTCGAGATATTCATTAAAACATCCAAGTTCACTGCAGTTGGACTTCTCAAGTGATGCTTTTATTTTTTTATTTTTTCAACATTTATTATTATTGTTGTTATTATTTTCACCACTCGTATTTATGATGTCAGACATGCTCGATCACATACACGAAATGTCACATATAATTACAGTGACAACATTTTTACTAGATCAAGTCATTTACAAAAAGTGAAAGGTAGCTTGTGAACATGCAGTGGTCACCAGAGTCTGACAGATGACACTTTTGTTCCTACAATGACAAAATTTTTGTTGGATTAAGTCCTTCATTGCAAGTAGAAGGTAGCTTGTGAACATTCATTGGTCACTAGACTCTTACAGCTATGACACTTTTGTTCCTACAGTGATAACATTCTTGCTGGATCAATTCCTTCACTACAGGTAGAGGGTAGCTTGTGAACAGTAGTGGTCAGAAAACTCTTACGGCGACGCACTTTCTTTTACAGTGACAACATTCCTACTGGATCAAAATTTTCACTGTAAGTGAAAGGTAGCTTGTGAACTTGCAATGGTCACCAAATTCTTACATCGATGACACTTTTGCTCCTTTAGTGACAACATTTATGCTAGAAAAGTCATTTACTATAATCGAAGGGTAGCTTGTTAACATACATTGATCACCTAACTCTTACAACAATGACACTTTTGTTTCAATAGTGACAATATTCTTGCTCGATCAAGTTCTTTACCGCAGGTGGAGTGTAGCTTATGAACATGCAATGGTAGTCACCATATGCTGCAATGCCTTTCATTTCAATGATGCGCTCTGGCTCTATTTGGACGATGATGGTCACCATTTGTTGTAATGCTTTTCATTTTAGTATTGTCATTACTATTCTATTTGGGCGGCAATCGTCACCTTTTATTGCATTGCCTTGCCTTTCAGTGATATCACTCATGCTCTGTTCTAGCTGCGAGTTCAATAAAAAATCAGTGGAACACTCATCCGAAATTTTAAGAATAAACCTAAGAATTTGAGAGTTGTATAAGGAATTAATCTAAAACAAAGTTTGAGAAAACTCACAATGTATACATATACCTTAAATGTGTTATTTCATGAAAAAAAAAAGATTTTTAGGAAAACGGACTAAATTTAAAATTTTGTATTAAGTTATTTATGTATCTAATAGTTTTGAATAAAACCTGAATCCTATATTTGTGTACTGAATGAACCTCACATTTGATGTGATGACAACTTTCTTCAGGATAAGAACTTTATTAAGAAAAAGAGTGAACAAAAAGAGATTTTATTTTCTTTCTTTAAACTACCTATGTACACTTTAATTTTGTAAAAATGATCAAATCAGGAGGTAGTTTTTTTTTTTTTTTGACATAATTTTTTTTACTCATGTGGCTAGGAGTAACTTATAGTTTATACTCATATGCCAAGGAGTACTACATCATTTTGGGCATAAAATCTCTTTTAACACTTTTCACTAATAGGATCGATTCTTTAGCCATCTTTATCCATAATTTTGTAAGCATCATTAGTGTAGACCTCTTGAACGAAATATAGCCCATACCATTTAGATTTAAATTTATTTCCTGTATGTCGTGTTGTAATGATGTATCTTCTAATAACAAGTACTAAATCACCAACTTGAATGAATGCAATTTGATATTTTTGTCAAAAGCTTTAATCGTCCATGCTTGATTACATTCCAAGGCTTGTTGAGCTTCAAGTCTTCTTTCATTCAATACTTCTAACTCTTAAAGGTGCAATGCTGCATTTTCTTAACTGTTAAACCTTCTTGCACGACCATTCGAAGTGATGATCCTTTTCTTTCTAATGAAAGCACTGCCTCTACTCCATAAACTAGCGAATATGGTGTGACTCATGTATGCATGTGATGTGTAGATTGATAACCCACAATGTTTTACCAATTCTTTCTTGTCAGTCTTTCTTTTTCTCGGTGACTATTTTCTTCAACAAATTGCTCAAGGTCTTGTTAAATGCTTATACTAATCCATTTGTTATTGCGTTATACATAGAAGAATTATATTGTTTGAAGCGGAACCTATCATACAACTTGTCTATCATACAGTTAGAGAACTCTTAGCCGTTATCTATTACAATGTAGTGAAGAATACCATTGTAGTATATGATATATGTCAAGATGAAGTTTGCAACATTTTCTTTCTTCCCTTCTCTTAGAGGGACTACTTTTTCACACTTTAAAAAGTAGTTAGTTGTAGCCAAGATATAAGAGTGACCTGCGAATGACTTGGTGTTATAGGACCGACGAGATCGAGTCCCCAAGCTTTAAATGACCATAAAGCAATGGTTTGATATTAGAGGCTCTGGCGATTGATGTATGAAGTTTGCATGAAATTGACAAGCTTCACATTTCTTTGCAAACTTCATTGCATCTCTGACGATAGTAGGCCAGTATAGTACCCTATTTTTTTTTAACTGAAAGTTAAGTTTTGGACCTGATTGATAAGCTCTATAAATGCCTGCGTGTGCTTTCTTCAATGCCTTACTTGACTCATCGTTTTCTATGCATCATAGAAGATGGTCTTCATAAGAGCGACAATAAATAGTCTCTTTGTTATAAATGAATTGAGCAGATATCCTTCGTTTATCAGCTTTCCGTCGATGATCTGTGGGAAGCTTTCCATGTTGAAGATAGTCAATGATAGGTTGTGATATCTTCTTCTTCAATTACACAAACTGATCTTAAATTTGACTCTTCACAGTCATTAAGGATTGATGGTATGATCCATTTTTGACAAAGTGTAATGCTTACATCTTCACCATTAAAAATTGTTAAGCAGTAGCCAAATTTGCCAAGACATCTAATCTTACGTTTTCAAGCCTAATGACATGCTCTAAGATAACACTAAGGAACTTCTCCAATAACCATCATGCAAATGTAAAGTACGGCTTCAAGTCTACATGCTTTGTATCATACTAGAGTAGAACTTCACTTATCACCAATTTTGACTCGACGAATACTTCTATATATTTTATACCGATTTTAATGGCCATTTGGAAACTGATTATTAGAGCTTGATTTTTTGCGATGTTATTCGAGCATAAATCTCTAAGGGTGAATAAGAAAATATATGCTTCTCGGGTGATATGAAGACAACACATGCACCTGCTCCACTCTTTGTGTTCACCATCAAAATACATAGTTCATGGGTTAGTGACTTCGACAATGAAGACTTCTTGATCAAGGAAGTCTTCACATAACACTAATATGAGGGGACAAGATGATATGCTAGGAAATCTGCAAATGCTTATCCTTTTATAGCCTGCCCTATTTAGCTAAACGCCCTAAGATGATTTGGTCGAGATGATATGTATTTGATGAGATCCGCTTTTACAACTAGATGAATGGTGATGTTTGCATGTAATGCCTCAAATTGTTGGTGGAGAAGAAAAGAGCCAAACAAATTTTCTCTATGTGAAAGTAATTTAGTTCTACTCCTGTAAGAGTTCGGCTTAGGTAATATAATGCTCATTCTTTTCCTCCTAAATCATCTTGTGCGAACAATGCCCTGAATGATCTTTCTTGCACCGTGATGTATAATGTTACTGGCTTTCCAGCTATAGGAGCACCTATGCAAATATTTTTTTATGCTCTCGGAAGCATTTTGACATACTTCATCTCACTCAAACGTTTCTCTTTTTTCATTAATCTCTGAAATGGATGGCATCTGACAGCTAGGTTGGAAATTAATTTTCAATGTGATCTAAACAACCTTGAAGACTTCTAAGCTCATGCAAGTTTCTTAGGCTTGAATTTTTTTTGTTTGCCATTAATTTTAGACTGATCTATCTTGATTCCTTGATGTCTCACAACAAAACTAAATTTGTTTTCCTGAAGTCACACTAAATGCACACTTAAGGGGGTTCATCTTTAATTGGTACTTTCTTAATCGGTCGAAGACTACATTTAATTCCTTTAAAGATCATATTACCTGATGGACTTAACCACAAGATCATCAACATAAAACTCAACACGTTTACTTAACATATCACCAAAAATCTTTTGCATTGTTCGTTGATAAGCTACGCTAGCGTTCTTCAACCCAAATGGCATAACCTTGTAACAATATATTTCCTTAGGAGTTCGAAAGTCTGTCATTTTTTCGTCTTCAAGAGCCATTCTAGTTTGGTTATATCTTGACGACTATCCATGAAAGATACGATTTCATGTCCCATAGTTCCCTCAATCATGATTTCAATGATGGGCAATGAAAAATCATCTTTTGGGCACTCATTATTCAAATCTCGAAAATCAAGAAAAACAAGAAGTTTTCCATTCTTTCTTCTTCCTAAAAAATATTAGCGATCCATGTCGGGTATTTGACTCACTTTCCTCTCGTTCTAAATGCTTTATTGGTGGATTAGTAATGACATTGCCATTTCACTTTATTCTAAGGGAACCTTTAGTCTTAACTTGAATGAATATTCTTCTTTTCATTCGAGATGAAATGACACTGCGAATGTCTTTATCACTTCTCATTACACAAACACTTATCTTTGAAAGTCTCACTAATGCTTTTATGAGATAGCCGCTCAAAAGCTAACATGGGAAAGCCCTAATCTTTCGTCGTAGTCACACTCAACCTTTAAAAAACTGATGGTCGAACTACACATGTAATTAGACTGATAACTTTGTTTCTCTTTGTTGGCTTGCTTAATCTTGAAAAGACATATGGTTGCGTTTTACCTAAAATTGGAGAGTTTTCTACCTTCTTCAGAGGTTTCCTTAGTCTTTCAAATACAAATGATCGCGTTATAATAATGGTTGGAGACACGTCCTTCCTTTTTTCTTTACATGTATTCAACCTTTGAAGAAGAGATGTGTGTAGCTAGTGGCTTAATGCATTGGTTGACCTTCTTATCTTCTTTTTTCTCTTATACCTCTTCAATGGTTATATGGTTTACATCTGCAACTTCTGTCTTTTTTGTTATAAGCACTAGCTCAAGTGACTTATATCTAAGTTCTTTTCTTGATGTGGGCAAAGTGATAGGCTAAGCAAAAGTGCTGGAATGTAATAAAATAAATCAGCATGTGAGACATAACAACAATGTAGCAAGCATAACTAACATCTTAACCATTGCAAAACAACATTCATGTGAAAACGCAAGTCTATGCTGTCAATTGTATGAAGTATCAAATTTTCAAGTCATCTCCTCAGGGATTGATACTTTGAAGTAATTATTCTGGTTCAAGAAAGGTAATAGTCAATAATAAGGTGGGATATGATATTGAATTAAAATGTAAATGCGAAATACATGTTCAATGCGGCATGCATTGCTTTTAGTCAAACAGCATTAAGCCCAATACCTACTATTTTTAGACATGCATTAATAAATGACAGGAATGCCAAGTAAGAGTAAGTACATAAATCATAAAAGTATTGAAATCAGTAAGCTAAGACAAGCAACATGGTAGAGATTAAGGTTTAATACTACACATTAGTGCCTTTTCTCAAATGTACATTCTCTCTTAATGATGTCCGCATTAAGAATCTGGTTAGTATTCATTAGTGGGTTGGCTATGTGGGACCCTCTCTAAACCTACTATTCAAGTAGAGTAGTGAACCTAATAACAATAGTAAGAACCTTTCATTTTACCTCATTCGATCCCAATACCGAATTAAAGCGTAAATGATAAGTGGATAGTCGGCCGACCTTGTTAGTTAACATACTTATTTTAAAAACATAAATTCTACCATGTCATCACTAACCTACACAAAATATTATTCAAATATAACTTATAAATACTCAACGGGAATGCATGTACCATTAATAGAGAGACCATGAATTGATTTTGTTTCTATTAAACAGAAGATAAGCCCCACACAAGACTACAACATCATTTTCATAAAAAATAAAAGCATTAATGTAAAACAAAATAGTAAATAAATTAAATTTCATTAAAATAAAACATGTTACAAATATGGTCTGAAAGATTAGTCAGAAATGAAATAGTAGAGGAATTATTCCTTGCATATATGTCACTCATATGAATGCTAATGACGGTAAGACAACTACCTTGCACTTCAACTGCGTGCCAATTAAGTTGGTTACAATGTTCTGCGCAATGACAATGTCCCCAACAATGGGCAATTCACTCTTTCACCTTCTTTTATAGGAAATCGAACAAATATTGACTTGCACACTAATTCAAACTTCGACATCTAAGCTTTCTGATGATGGTTCCTTATATAGGCTCGAAATACTCTTGACTTTCTCACGAACTCACCACTTCCTCGGGTTTAAGTGCTATTTTTTGTGGTCTTCGACTTGCTACCAAATTACTCTTTCTTAGGCGAGCAATAACAATTTATGGCCATTCAATTCATTAGTGATCCGCATGAAATAATAATTTGTGTTTGTTCAATCTTTAATTCAAATGCGACAAGCATTGGGAATGTACTGCGCTTTGTCACTTATGGATATCTACATTGTCCCTAAGGAATGCACCCAACATTGGCAATACGGTCATCAATATGAATGTACTAAGTAATGAAATGTAATCAAGAACGTGGTCATCATTGGGAATGTCCTGACCTAGCTTTGATGAGAATTTGGCAATAAAATGATAAAAACATCCAATTTAGCACAATAAAAGTGCAATTTTCATATTTAACATATCTAAGATGACAAAGTTGTGTTTTTAGCTAATTATTTCCTATTATTATGCATTTCTTATAATATTAATCCTTAAAGTGCATGAGAGGTAAACGTACGTAAGCTAGATAAGTCTCTATTTTGAGAGTTATCACACCACCAAACTTGAATATTTCTAGTCTTGAGCAATCCACTCTACCGAGCAAACAACCAAGTAATTACTATGATCTCTGCCTTAGGGTCTATAGTAAAAATCATAAACCAAAAATTTCTAGCCTTGGCTTCTATTATTTGGTAATTGAAATTTTTTTTGAATATTCTTTATTCCTTCCATTTACTTATTCCTACATAGAATAATATTCCAAGTGCTCTACTAGTTGAATACTTTTGGCTTATAACCATCTTTTCTAAATCTCAAATCCAAAAAGCTTGACCAAAGTAAATGCTTAGGGACTTTTATTCTCACACACACTTTTGAAGTTTCAAATACCTTTTAGGAGTTTTCTATGCTTTTATTCACATCCCTTCAAGGCTAACATTCTTACTTCATTTCCTCACTTTTGGTAGTTCTTAGAATGGCTCAATTAATGAAAGTGGTGCATGTAAGCACATGAAACAAATCTAAGCCTTTTCATAGTTCTTAGAATGACACACCTAGTAAAGAAGTCGCTAAGCAAGTGGAAAAATCTTAGTTGTGAAGCATTTTTGAAGTAGAGGGAATACTTTGAGAAATCACGGCTACTAGCCTTGATTTTTTTTTTCATAATGCCCTTCGCATTGTACTACTTTGATTTCTGTTTTATAGCATTAATTTCTTCGAATTTTTGCTCAACTGAAGATCTTTCAGCCCCAAACTTAAACTCTTCATTGTCCTCAATTAAGGTGAGATCATTTCCCCAAAATTTGGTTGTTTCTAAGTATGAAGAAATGATGTTTCAAGCTTTCGATATCAATGTTGGATGCATTCTCAATGTACTATTCTATCTAAGGATTAAGCTAATAAAAACTTAAGAGATAATTTAAAAATTTCCTAAGACTAAAATGTTTCAGCTAGACTAGCTAGTTTTGGTTTGCACATAAATTTTTAAGAATAGAACTAAATGTTGAGATTAAGGCAATAAACATTTTATGAACAAGTAATTAATGCTCACAACAGTCAAATCCATCAAGTATAACCTAGTAAATAGATCTAAGTTCAAGGAAATTGACTACTAAGATCTTAATCATTACTTTGTTTGCAGAAAAACTGAAAAAAATAAATTTGCAAAAGAAATGAAAATTACCATGTAATGGTGTAATGCTAAAGCATGAGACAATGAGGATCTAATCGACAAATGTTATATTCATTACAGGTAAAAAGATGTTAGTAACATATACAAGTAATGAAAAAAATTAAAAAACAAAATCAGAGATACAAGGAAAGAATTTTAAAATGAAGTTGTGTCTAGAAGGTACTTCATCTTCATGAATAGGCAAAGGTGGAGCCTATGATTGAGTAACTTTGCTCGTGAATGTGAGGAATTTAATGACCCCACATTAGCCTCCACAAAGTACCTGACTAACGTATCACGTCTTTCTGCATATTCCTAGTAGACTCGATATTGCATGAAGAAATGCTTATCTTGGCTCTTCATTTCAGCCAACTACATTAGGACTCACTAATGCTGACCACAACATCAATTTTGTGTCTACCCATGGCCACCCTTATTCTTGGTTAAACGATTTGATATGGTGGTCGAGGTGCTAACGTGCATCGGGGCTGCTGCTGGCTGCACTCCTTGGCTTAAGAATAGACACGTGATTGTGTGGGGGAAAAAGATTGAGCCCTGCGTCTAGTTGATACATCACTTGAACTCTGCCTCTAGGATGCGGCCCACATAAATACTCAGCCCCACATGAAGAGCATATAGTAGTACTGCCCTTGTCCTGTCCATCCATATCATGAGTGGTTGGCTTTAAACTTGTTTTCACTAAGTTCAACTAACAGTGCGCTTTTTCATTAAGGAATACATTCTGCAACACTCTTGATCCATTTATGACCTTTCAAACAGGCCCTAGCGCTCCTATGGTGTTGATGCATGTTCTCAGCTGCACTGATTTCTGCTTAACCACCAATGCATTGTACTCTGCATTGTATCGCATTAAAGTCCAAGTGCCTTATTCCATGATGATGCACTCAAATCAATCGACACTCCGTAGACTCGGCTACGATAAGCTCTTTTCTCATTAAGGTTGGTATACAACTCGCGAACCAATTCTAGCCTGACTTCCTTTTCTAGCAAAATAAACTTTCTCCATTTGTGTCTCACAATAGCTTTCCTTATCTTCTCTGGTAGATCGGGCTTACGAAACCCTTGCTCTTAAAGCATTTCCCTATTCTTGGGAGAGATGTATCTCTCATCTACCTTTGTGGAGACTAGATTGATCCTCGATTGCACTTCTTCTTTGATGTACTTTCACTTTTTGGATGTAGGGGACATTTCAGGAGATTGGGCAATCCTCTTTCTTTTTATCTCTTCTCGGCTTCTTCTCTTTCCTTTTCTTCTCTTGATGGCTCTAGGGCCTTTTCCTTAGAGTCTCCTCTATCTGAGTCAATAATTGCATCTTCTTTGACACGATACTCTAGGTCTGATTCTGCTATTTGCACAGGCTCTAACCTGGGCACTTTCTCAAGAGTGGTTGCAACCATCTCCCTTCGTCTTTGTCTTCTTCATCCTCCTTCTCTCCACTAGATGTGGTGAACTCTAGCAATGCTTCCCGCATCAATGATGCACAAGGTGTATCTGCTTTCTTAAGTGTAGAATCTGTTTCGCTAAATGATTTCAGGAAATCCATATATTGCGTAGCAGAGTCGTCTCCTGATGAGTCCTTCAACTCCTCTATTATCTACTGCTCTTCTTGTTACACCCTCGGCTCTTCTTCCAACGATTCTGATTGGCTGTTAAGAATCCTTTGAGGTTATTAGGATGGATGGTTTGGAGTGGAATCACATTCATTAGTTTGAAGGCACTCGTAATGTCCTTTGCATCTGTGTTGCGCCCCGCAAATGGATTGGTTCCAATGTTTCTTCTCCAGATGAAACATAAAACTTCTCCTCGAACTCCACATCAAGGATGTGATCCTCTCTTTTTGGTGCATTAGATGCAACCTTCTTTCCCTTGACTTGTGACCTTGTTGATGATGTCATTTGAAGGATTTAAAGAATGAGAAAAGATTTGAAGAAAATTTGTTGTTAGTAAGATGAAAAATGAGAGAATTCGAGAGTTTTTTCAGAGTAGGAATGAATTGAGTGAGCATATTTTGATTAGGAGAGAAATTGAGTAACTTTTGGCTTCAAATAGCCAAAATTCTGAGGATATAGTCGTTGTAGGTGGCCAACGGTAATGTTTTCGAATTCTGAATTTAATGAAGTTTAAAAATAGAGTCATTGAGTCAACGACTAGTTTGACATGTGTCCCTTCTGTTGTAACGACTAATTCCTCCTTGTTTGACTTTCTCAAAGTCTATAAACAATGCTCCTCACTTTCGGTTTATGCTTAACCAATGCGACCATCGATACTGTCCGCATTATATCAATTTTTTTTATAAATAAACCTAATTAGCATAAATAAATAAATGAAATAATAAAAATAACATAAGATATAAATAATTGGAAAAATATGTAAGATATATATGCTACGTACTAGCATTGGAGATGCTCTTCCATTCAGATAGATTTCATTGAATGACCAAATATTGGGAGATCGAAGATGGGCGAACGTAGGAGAGGGCGAGAATGGGATTTAGAAAATTAAAAGTGGTTTTTTGAATAGATGTCGGGATATGGGTTTTAGAAGGCCTAAGCTTGAAGACAAACTTTTAAGATGAAGCTTGAAGACGAAGATTGAAGATGGCGAGTAAGAGAAGGTCTGGAATGAGGGGGTTTTGATCGACGAAAAAAACAAGTGGATTTCAGACGAAGAAAACAAAGAAGTGTCGGTATTTTAGCGAATGGGTGAATTTTTAGAAACTAAGGATGGCGGGCAACTAAAGATGGCAGGCCGCCCGCCATAAAAACATTAAACTATCGATGTTGGGTAGCGCCCGACATCTTATGCTGCTCGACATCTATATCTTCGTGTTTTGAAATTTAATTTCCCTCTCGTGACATCTATACAAGAAATTGTAGTAGTGAAAGAAAAGTTATTCAATACAAGTGAAATATTCTTTGTTTGAATTCTTTGTTTTATGAGTGTTTATATCAAGCTTCCAACAAAGTGGTATCAGAGCTTGAGTTTGAAAGAAGAGAATTGTTTTTGCAAATGAACAACAACAATATGGTTCCATTCCAAGTGACTCGATTGACGAAGGAATATTATAGTAGTTGGTGCATCCGAATGAAAGCTTTACTTTTATTTGGTTCACAAGATGCTTGATAAATTGTTGATAGAGGCTATGACGAGTCCAAAAATGATGAGACTTTAAATCAAGCTCAAAGAGAAGTTTTGCAAAATACAAGAAAGAATGATCAAAAGACGCTCACCATTATTCATCAAGCAATTGATAATATAAATTTTGAGAAGTTTTGTAGATCAACTACTACAATGCAAGCATGGAAAATTCTGGAGAATACTTTCAAATGAGTAGATCGTGTTAAGAAGGTCCGCCTTCAAAAATTAAGTGGTGATTATGAAAGAGTGAATCAATTTCAGATTATACTTCAAGATTGATAGTGGTAGTCAATGAAATGAAAAGATATGGCGAGACATTAAATGATGAGCAAGTAGTTGAAAAGATACTTCGCTCACTTAAAGAAAGATTCAACTTTATCGCTATGACAATTGAAGAATCAAATGATTTAAGCACTATATCTATTGATCAACTAGTAGGTACTTTACAAGCCCATGAAGAAAAGCTTCTAAAGAAGAATAAACAAACAACTGAGTAATTTTTTTTAGTCAAAGTTGCAGTTGAAAGAGAAAAAAGAAAAACACGAAATAAGTAATCGAGGTGGAGGACGCGATGACTTCTTTAGAGGGCGAGGCAAAGGAAATTTCAATCATAGAAATCTTGATGAAAGTACTACAAGTACTAGTTCATCAAAAGTTCATGGTAGACAAAATTACTCAAGACCATATGGTGGAAGATCGAATAATAATGTTAGAAGGTATGATAAAAGTCAAGTCAAATGTTATACTCGTCATGAATTTGGTCATTATTCATGAGAGAACTAAAGTCAAAAAAAATGCCAACTATGCTAGCACGAAATTAAATGCGATGAAACGTCTTTGCTTCTAGAAAGTAAAGGAGAAGAGACATATGATAATAGCTCATGGTATCTTGATATTGGTGCAACCAATCACATGTGTGGAAATAAATCAATTTTTGTGGAACTTGGTGAATCAGTTGGTGAAAATATCTATAAAGGCCCGACCCAGACTAAGGTCACATCTAGGCCTATACCCTAAATGAATGATTAAAATGACCCTTAAAATATGAAACATGACAAGTAAATACCTCATTTATTAAACAAAACAGTAATCGTTTGAGAAATGCGCAAAACGGGTACCCAGTTATAAAATCAAGGAAAACCAGTAAAACGTCATACTATCAGAACATGTTTTTGTAAAAAAAAATCCAGATAAACAAATGTGGAAAGAAATACACTAAACAAAACTCAACGACAACACGAGCTCATGGTCTTCTCAGTTCCTGATCAGCCATCCTGGTAGAGCTCGTGCGCACCTATGGAGACCCTAGAGAAAAAGGGATGAGTTATTAAACTCAATAAGGATCCTTAACCGGGATCAGCACAAGTAAGATAATGAAGCATAAGAATCATAGAACAATGCATTAGTAATCATAAC
Organism: Cyclanthera cordifolia; assembly: GCA_037832605.1. Lineage (NCBI taxonomy): Eukaryota > Viridiplantae > Streptophyta > Magnoliopsida > Cucurbitales > Cucurbitaceae > Cyclanthera > Cyclanthera cordifolia. The sequence continues at coordinate 22,498 of JBBMEG010001268.1, forward strand.
ATTGGGTCCCATTAGGGCTGTGTAGTTCAACAGCATCCAACGGATGGTAAAGGTGACACCGTGTCTATCCTGATGAGACATGTCACTCCCGGGTCTCACTGGGTATGAGTAAGCGCTTCTGTGGCTATCCTTACAAGAAATGCCACTCTCGGGCCTTCAGTACAATGCTTAAAATGTGTACATTAAACTTGCCACAAAAACAGTTAGATAAACCACATGTGCATCATAGAACGTACGAGTGAGATGTATAACATTTTTTTTGTTCATCTTATAACACAAACAAATATATATACTAAGCATCGCAATAATTTTCTACAACTTCTCGCGGTAACAGGGCCAAAGAATTAAACAAACAATCAAAGCATTTAACCTTATTATTTCTCCCAACTAACCTACATGTGCTTCTATCTAACCACGAGACCCTAAACTAAGAGTAAGATTCTCTTACCTTGGCCGACATCCACTAACTTTCCATTAGAGTGCCCGAACTACGAGTTCCAGAGTTGTTTCCAAGTTCAACTGGCCAAATATGGATAAATAGCCAAAATTATCCTTTAAAACTATCAAAATTGGTTTCAGAGCGTTGAAATTACCTATAAAACACTATATGAAAATTTTTTGGCGAAAGCCTACGGCTGTGCGTGGCCTGACGGCAGCAGCAGGCGACGCCACGAGGGTGAGGGTCACCAGTGCATGAGATGCACTTGCAAGAGTCGACAACTGTAGGCCAAGGGACGCGTGGCATGTTGCTAGTGGACAAAAGTAGGTTCAGAGCTCGCTGGCGTCTGGTTCGGCACGCGCGTGAGGCTCGGGTGACCAAAACTGCATGTTCAGAAGACATCGACCAATACAGAGCTGAGGGCAAGGGCAGAACTGAAAACGAGTTGTCAGAACTGTCGCGGTTAGTGGCACTGCCGGTGCTGAAAACAAGGTGTGCTCCGATTGGCTCCCGGTTTAGTGGTCGCAGGCGCGTACAAGGAAGCAACAAGCGGTGGAGTCACGTTCACTAAGGATGGCTGCTACACGGAAAGCAAGGTTGTTGGCACTGATTAAATGATTGGCTAATCATACTATTGGCGGCCACGAAAATCTTGGCAGTGATGGCGGTGTTGGAGGCAGTCGGCGGCGCTATCTTTCGGTTTCAAAGAGGCACGAAAATCAATAACTTTGTCAGCGGCCAATGATTGCCCTAAAAAAACAATTTTTTCTTTATATATAAGGACAAAACTCTCCTAAAAAAATTACCAAAATGCCCTAGGGCTAAAAATGACCATTTCACCCCTAGTTTTCAATTTCTGACTTCACACCTCTCGAGCTACGACTTAAATAAATATTTTTAAACCAAAATAAATTTTCAAAACAATTCTCGGGAGTACCGGTAAGCCAAAAATTACCATAACTAAAATTGAAACTTAGGGTGTGAAAAATTCGGACTGTTACAATATCGTATTAGCTGATGCTACTAAAATTCCTATGAAAGGTAAAGGAAATATTTTAATAAAATTGAAGAATGATAAATATGAGTTTATCTCTAATGTTTATTATGTGCCAAATATGAAGAATAATATTTTGAGTTTGAGACAACTCTTACAGAAAGCTATAATGTTTTGTGATAGATGGTCTTTTAATAAGGGATAGTGATGATAATATGATTATCAAAGTTCAAATGACGAATGATAGAATATTTTTGTTGAACGTTCAAACTGACTTTACAAAATGTTTAAAGTCATGATTGAAAGATCCATCCTCCATTTGGTAAGTGAGATTTGGGTTTGAACTTTGATGACTCGAGACTTATAGCAATGAAGGGCATGGTCAAAGTGTTGCCATATGTAAAACATCCAGATCATTTTTGTGAAGGTTGTCTTTATGGGAAACATTTAAGAACGAGTTTTCCACAAGAATCATCTTCAAAAGCATGAAGAACACTAGAGCTTATTCAAACTAATTTTTATGAACCAATCAAACCAAGTTCTTTAGGCAAGAATAATTATTGCTTATTTATTAATGATTTTAGCCAAAAGACTTGGGTTTATTTTGTCAAGGAGAAATCAGAGTTTTTTAGCATATTTAAGAGATTTAAATCTTTTGTTGAAAAAGGAAGTGGTTTGTATATAAAATCTTTAAGATCAAATAGAGGGGGAGAATTCACTTCAAATGAATTCAAAAGATTTTGTGAAGCAAATGGAATTCGTCAGCCTATGAAATTTCATATACTCCATAACAAAATAGAGTAGTTGAGAGAAAGAACAAAATCTTATCAACATGGCTTAAAGCATATTAAAGAGTAAAAAGATGCTAGAAGAATTTTGCGCACAAGCAGTTGAATGTGCAGTCTATTTGTCTAAATGCTCTCACACCAGAAGTGTAAGGAATAAAACTCCTTAAAAAGCAAGAACAGGAAGAAAACCATCCATTGCTCATTTTAGAGTATTTAGGAGTATAGCATATGCCCATGTATCAAATAAAAAACAAAGTAAGTTTGATGATAAAAGTGAGAAGCATGTGTTCGCTTGATATGATACAAGCTCACAAGGCTATAAGCTTTATAATCCAATAATAGAGAAGACAATGGTAAGTAGAGATGTTGTGTTTGATGAGGAAGCAACATGAAATTGGAATGATGAACCAAAAGAATACAAATATTTTTTGTTTCTCAAAGACAAATGATAAATTGAGGGATGACGTTGTTTCTTCATCAACACCACGTACACCACAAGAACTTACAACAATATACATCATCATCATCTATAAGTTCAAATGAAGAGCCTCGTCGTATGAAAAATTTGCAAGAGATATATGATGAAACTAAAGAGTTAAGTCAGGTTTCAATGATCTTACTCATTTTTGTCTTTTTGGTGATAGCAAGCCTTTAAATTTTGAAGAAGCTTGAGAAGATAAAAATGGGAAAATGTGATGGATAATGAGATAAAGGCCATAAAGAAGAATGATACTTGGGAACTTTCTACTCTTCCAAGTGGAAAGAGAGCAATATGTGTCAAATGGGTGTACAAGATAAAAAGAAATAAAAAAGGAGAAGTGGAGAGACATAAAGCAATAATAGTTGCAAAAAGATATTCTTAAAGAAAATGTATTGATTATGATGAAGTGTTTCCTCCAGTTACTCGCTTGGAAATCATAAGGTTATTAACTGTGTTAGCTGCTCAGAATAAATGGATGATATTTCAGATGGATGTAAATCAGCATTCTTAAATGGATATCTCGAAAAAGAAGTCTACATAGAACAACCTCTTAGTTATACTATAAGAGGTCAAGAAGATAAAGTTTTAAAATTGAAGAAGGTGTTATGCGGATTGAAACAAGCGTCAAGAATGTGGAATAGTAGAATCAAGTAGTATTTCCTTGACGATGGATATTTGAGATATCCTCATGAACACTCTCTTTATATTAAGACTAATGATCATGGAGATATTTTGTTGGTTTTCCTGTATGTAGATTACTGGATTTTTACAAGAAATTGTTTAAGAGTGTATAAAGATCTTAAGAAGGCAATGACCCAAGAATTTGAAATGTTGGATATTGGCCTTATGTCATATTATATTGGATTGAGGTGAAGCATTCAGAGGAAGGTATCTTTATTTTTCAAAAACGGCATACTAAAGAAATTCTTGAGAAATTTAAGATGCTCAATTCTAAGTGTGTCGCAACTCCAATGAAAACTGGAACAAAGTTGTCCAAATATGAAGAAGGAGATGTTGTAGATCATTCATATTTCAAAAGTTTAGTTGGGAGTTTGAGGTATTTGACATGGACAAGATCATAATTCCTTTTAATGTTGACTTGGTGAGTCGGTTTATGGAAACTCCTACATCTACTCACTTGAAAGTGGCACAGAGAATTATGCATTTTCTTAAATGTATGCTTGATTGTGGATTATTTTATACATCATATAAAGAATTAAAGCTTGAAGGTTATTGTGATAATGATTGGACAGGAGATCTTAATGTTAAAAAAAGTACAAGTGGATTATTTGTGTTCTTTATTGGTAATACATCTTTTACTTGGAGTTCAAGAAGCAGTCTATTGTGACATTATCTACTTGCGAGGCAAAATATGTGTTTGTCATGTAGTTTGGCTGAGAAATTTGCTTAATGTAATTGGAATTGTACATGTGGATAACAAGTCAACAATTTCTCTAGACAAGAATTTGATGTTCCATGATCGTAGTAAACACATTGACACCATATTTCATTTCATTAGAGATTGCATTTCAAGAAAAGAGATCATGTTGAATATGTGAAGATAGAAGATCAAATTGCAGATATCTTCACGAAGCCACTCAAAGTTGATGTGTTTAACAAGTTGAGAAATGTGCTTTAAATTTTCAGAAAATCATGTTTAAGAGGAGATGTTGAAAAGTAAACATGGATGAACAAATAAGTTATGAAAAATAAATCTCATGAATTTTTATTTAATTAATAAATTCGTTAGAAGTTTATTTGAGTTAAGAAAATTGTATTAAAGTGTGAGAGTTTCACATTCCTGAAATAAGTGTAAAATATAATTTATAGATCTAGAATTTTCTATGGTAGCCTATAAATAGAATCCTTGTATGTGTTTTAGAAATCAAGCATCAAGCATAAGATAAAAGTAAAGTGAGCTTGAGAGAAAAGTGTGAATCAAGTTTGTAGCTTGAAAGAAAAGTTATTCAATACAAGTGAAATATTTTTTTGTTTGAATTCTTTGTTTAGGGAATGTTTATATCACGTTTCCAACAAACCTAACTAACTCGAATTTTTTTTTTTTTTTTACTTATAATTTAGTTATATATGTACATATTTATTTTATTAAGAATTTTGAACTTTTAATATCTAAAATTCTATAAAATATTGTTTAAATCTTAAGAATGTATCTTAATATAAAATGAAAGTTGATTATTAATGAAGGTTATTATGTTAATGTTAGACATGCTACAAAATATGTCTAAAATGTGATTAAAGTTTGTTGATGCCGAAAAATGGTCAACGTATATTCACGAAATATTTGTTTAACTGAGGACGAAAAGACCTGCAAAAAAGTAAAACTTAGGACATACTAGTATGATGTGAGCCATAGGGCCTCCGATGCCTAAGTCAGTAGGAGATTTTAGGAGAATAATTTAGAACTTAGAATGGCATAAGAATACTTAACTCGATTAGCTTAGGATCGTCCTTTGAATGGAGAATGAAGTGACTCTTACAGCAGTCAGTTTCGTAATCGTTGCAGTTCACTTATGGGCGACATAATGGTCGGCCGTTAGAAACGTCCGTCATTAAGCCGGGTATGAATATCGACGCAACTCCTGACGTTACCCTTTGGAGGTGTAACGATCTTGACTCTGGAGTTATTTAGACTCGGTCGACTCTTCGGAGAGTCCTGACCTCCATGACCAATTCACTAGGGCTAACCTACTCGTTGTAACGAGGGACGACACTTGGGTGCATCCCCTCCATATGTTACTTAGACTCGATCGAATCTTCGGAGAATCCTAACCTCCACGACCAATCCACTCGGGCTGACCTACTCGTTATAACGGGGGACGTCACGGGGTGCAGGTTACTTGGATTCGGTCGACTCTTCGGAGAGTCCTGATCTCCATGACTAACCCACTCGAGATGACCTACTCATTGTAACAGGGGACGCCACGGGGTGCAACGCCTCCAGACATTACTTGGACTTGGTCGACTCTTCAGAGAGTCCTAACCTCCACGACCAATCCACTCGGGCTGACCTACTCGTTGTAACGGGGGACGCCACGAGGTGCAAGTTACTTAGACTCGGTCGACTCTTCGAAGAGTCCTAACCTCCACGACCAACCCACTCGGACAAACCTACTTGTTGTAACGGGGGACGCTACGAGGTGCAACTCCTCCATACATCACTTGGGCTCGGTCGACTCTTCGAAGAGTCCTAACTTCCACAGCTTTCCCCCTTAAGGGTGTTCCCTTCTTTTGCTGGACCCGAGAAGGGTGAGGCTGCAAGGGCCAACCCCCAGGAGTCGAGGCCTTCCTTGGTCGACCCCTAGAGGAGTCGGACTTGCTTGGCCAACCCTCGGGGGGTCGGCAAGGGCGTGGCCGACCCCTGAGGGATCAAGGCCTCCATTTGGCCGACCCCCGGGGGGTCGACATTGGCTTGGTTAGCCTCCGGGTGGTCCCAACCTCTTCCGAGTCTTTCGGGATATTTTTGGCTTACAACAAAGTTAACACCAAAAGCAAAAGAAAAATTTATAAATTAATGTACCTCCCCCATTATTTTGATAGCGGAGATGAAAGTCAATAATCATCTTAAACGACAACACGAATACATCAATGAAAATCATTGGCAGCAGAGTCCTTTTGGTTCATCTACGCCCTCACTCTTCCTAACTTAAATATTGTGGTTTTCTCAATGGAATAGTAGGCATGAGAACCAAAAATATTGAAGAAGAGAATACGGAAGAGTTCTTTATTTTCTTTGTAGTTTTTTTATTTAGAGTTTTTCTATCTCTCTACAGTATTGTTTTCTATCATTAAGAAAACAACGATAAAATGAAAAGATTGAGTGGTTGCAAAATGAGTGAGTAATTAGTTGTTATCCAAATCATGGGTCATTAATAAATTCTATATAATTAAATAAAGAAAAAATTTGTTGGATGTGTTATTCTCACAAAATAATTACAAATATAGTCAAATTTTACAATATTTGCATATATAGTCGTTAATATTGTATTATAATTTTTTTTTATTATAAAAAATATGTGATAATACTCATCAATACAGTGACTACATTTGCTAACTTTTTTGAAAGTAACTATATTTATTATTATTTTATAATTGACTAGTTTTGTAAGTTTCTCTTAAATAAAATTAATTATAATTCCAACATTCTGCCACTTGACCATGAATGCCTTACCAATGTCATAAGGAAAACAAAACACATGAATTATGGTGACAAGTCTTCTAAATGTGAGAATTATCATTCATATATCACAATGCATCGTGTTTCTCAACACAACTCATATACTTCAATGAATAGCCCCTATGTTTATTTAAGGTCCATATCGAAATAATGTTTTCTCTATAATAATATGTATGTGCACAAACTAAATGAGGAAACATAAACTCAATAAAAGTTTCAATAAAATATTGAAGGTAAGTTAATACTTACGAATGGAAACCAAGTCTCATTTTTATTACTTTATCCTTGAAACTCAGTGGTAATGTGTTTAATGATCACTTTCTTATCTTTAACACATTTTCTAATGAATAAGTATTAAATGTTGATATGTTTAATTCGAGTACCACTTTTGATGTTCTTAGCCATAAATACAACACCTCAATTCAAAATATATTCTTAATGGCCTATAAACAAGGTCAACAACTATGAGCTCATGAATGAAATTCTTCAACCATCCACCATGTTAGGTAGTAGCAGTCAAGGTCTGCTTTGAGCTTTAACAAGATACAGCTCCACTGACAAGTATGATAACGTAACCAGATGTCGATTTACATTAATCAACACAACCAGAAAAGTTTGAATCATAATAGTCAATCACTTCCTAATTGTCTATTTGTCTGTACATCAACATATAATCTTTTGTTCCTTGAAGGAATCTCATAAGTTTACTTGTACCTTTCAAGTGGTCAACATCTGAATTACTCTAAAATTTTCCAAACATTCCAATAATCAAGGTCAAAGCATATAAAATATTCTTCTTGTGTTCTCGTTTGTGGTACACTCTATGAACAATCCTTCATCCGAAATCTCTCTAAGACTTTGTTGATATAGGTCTCTCGAGACTAGTCCAAAATGCATAAAAATCATTCTCTATGGATCTTAATGCCAATGACATAAGATGTTTCACTCATATCCTACACATCAAAGTTCTTAAAGGAAAATTATTTCACCTAATGTAGAAAACTTTTTCTTGGTTTCAAGAAAAATGTCATCCACTTATAAAAAAAGAAAACAAATCTTACTCCCGCTGACCTTCTGGTATATATTGATCTATAATGTTCTCTTAAAATTAAAATTCAAATAAAGTGATGACATCATGAATGTTTAAATATCATTAGAGAGTCTTTTGTTTTTATCCATAAATAGATTTAAATTACGCTTACAAATCAAATGCTCAATTAATTCCTTACTTAGTAGATCATCTTAATGTTGTGTCAACATTCACATATGAAATATGACCATGTCCTTCAACTTGTTCAACAATTTCACAAATTGGTTGAAGTTCATTATCTACTAGACTAGATTAATAGCTTATGGTACTTCATAGACTAGTTCTTCATCACACATTTGAACTTGATGCGCATTGTTAACATTAATGATTAGTCCTTCACTTGGAGTGACGGATTGAGCATCTGAATATTTTTTTCAAGTTTAATATCTTGAGATTGATTGCTTTCGCTAATAAAGTCATTCTTAAGATTTTTTTTGCATTTTTTGATTCCAAAGTCTTCCTCCAAACTTTCTACTATCCTCTTTGACCTCTTGAACATCTCATATTATTTCAAAAAAAAAAACTAGTAGATTGAATTGCTACAATTACTTAATTATGCGCATGTTTACTAACTTTGAAACGAATATGAAGTACGTTGTACCAATGTAGAAACATGAAAAATATGAATTTAGTGACAAAAAACTTGCATGCAGGCTAACGTTGTAATTCAATTGGATTCATTTCAAAATAATGATAAACTATCAAATTATGTTTCCTTTATCTAATTTCAGAGGGTAAATTAAAAAATATAGTTTAATGTTTTTATCCTCATTAACTTTGAAGTGAATATGAAGTATGTTCTATCAATATAGAATTATAAAAAAATATTAATCTAGTAATATAAAACTTGTATGTAGGATAAAGTTCTAATTAAATCAAATTCATTTATACGTAATGATAAAATTGTGGAAAATACAATTTAATATTTTATCCTAATTAATCACATGTAACAATAAAATTCACGTGGATTAAGATTTATCATGTATATTACACTAAAGTAATCACAATTAATGTTTATTATCTAACTGTGATTCTAATAAACTTTATTATAATAATAATTACTTAAATATATTGTGGCTACTTTTTAATTTAATTAAATTATAAGAATTACTTAAACATTATAAATACCAAAACTCAATTATTGTTTTAAACAATATACTCATAGTATTTTATTGTCTAACTTAATATTGCAGATATAATAACAATAATCATGAAACAAAATATAGATAATATAAATGAAAAACTGAGTCATCTATTTATTTTAAGGAAATAATATTATCTAACTTAATATTGCATGAATAATTATAAAAGTAATCATACAAACAAATTTAGATATTTAATTCCATTATGCATAATTAATTGAAATTAGAATTAAAATATTTAATATGCATAATGTATATAATAGAACACGACATTTGTAAATAAATTAAACAAAGAACTATTTTAATCAATAAAATGATCAAATAGTATAATGGTTCAATATATACATGTGCATACTTGAGATTATAGGTTCAATTGCTCTTGGTTCTTCCACACTCTCGACTCTTCTTAACTAAAATAGTGTGATTTTCTCAATGAAATAGTAGGCAAAGGACAAAAAACAATCAAAAAATATATAGAAGAGTGTATAATTTTTCTATCTCTCTGCAATATTTTAATTTCTACAATTAAAAAAACAGCGATAAGATGAAAACATTTAGTGTTGTAAAATGAGTGGGTAATGGGTGGTTACCAAAATTTGTCGTCTTCGTCCATTCATTAATGATTTTGTTATTGGTGGCCAGAGTTGTACAGAACTTGATGGTGAAAATCAAGAACGATGATTGATGAAGTTGTTCAAAGATTACGACCACAACCAAATGACACACGAAGTGAACAACTACATCTCACAATCTTCTCCTTAAATTTCTCCATTATTTTCACTTAATTGATTGATGATGGCTATTTTAAACACAAAACTCTAATTTGGAAAACTTAAGTTTCATGGATATGAAATATGAAAAATACGTATGTAGATAATATAATATTTTATTATAATACCGTAATATTGAAAAATGTATTATGATATGTCATATTAATTAACACATCTATTTCGATACTCGTAACATGATATTATTATTGTAATGATAGAATATTATAAATTATCATATCATAAAATATTAAAAATGTGTTATAACATTTATAGAGTAAACACTACGACCAAAATTAGATTAGTTGACGCACATAAAACGTCAACTATTATGTAGAGTTGACGCTTTTGAAAGCGTCAATTGATCTAGTGTCAACTAAAGTCACTATAGTTGACGATCAACAAAGCGTCATCAAATGTTATAGTTGACGCTTTACAAATGTCAACTTTCAGGTAAATCATACTCTATAAGCGTCAAGTGATGTTTTTATTGACGTTCTATTAGCGTCAAGCAAACTTTAGTTGACGTACTAAACGTCAAGTAAAGTTTTAGTTGATGTTTTTTAAATGTCAACTATTGTTAAGAAACGTCAAAGTAATTGAGTCTATAACTTCTTACACAAATAAATATAACCAATTGACAACAATATTGAAATTAAACTTAAGTGCGCGTTAATATTGAACCTGCAATAGAAGGCCTCACAACAAAATTGGTAACCATCAAATGGAAGAAGAAGAATAGTGGTTGCTTGATGCTTGAACACCCAGGCCAGTTTGGTCGATTTTTTCATTTCCATACAAGACTAGTACCATTGCTTCTCACTAACCTGAACTTGTGAAACAAGCAATATATTTTTAATTGATGAACTTATTGGCCTTAGTTGAATCTATATAAACTGATGCTTCTCAATAGTAACAATAGACTTCATAATTATTTTAGTATCCAGTCAAATCAAAGAACCATGATAACAAAAATTTGTAACTTGATAAGCGAGCATGATAAACAGATACTAACTTTTGGTAAATGCACATATACTATTCTAAATAGAAGTATTAAAGCATGCTTCAATTAAATTCATGCACTAAAGAGTTGCACCCATTTTTAACCCAAGTGCATGTATACACATGATATTCAACTTAATGTTACAACTAGGGATAAAAGGTTCGTGATTTTGTACACACTCAAAACTTCACTATCTAACAAATCATTTAGTCAATAGATTAAAATGATGCTTACTCAAATGTATACTGGATGTTGATGTTGTCAAAAGAATAGTAGTTACCAATGTTGCAACGTCGTGACAAAGAAGTGCACCTCCAATGATTCAGCATGGTATTTAGCAGCAACGACCCCTTGAAAGATTTGGTAACAAATGTCGGAGTTGTCTCTGATATTATTTAAGAATTGTGAGTTCTTGCAGAAAAGGTTAAGGAAGAAACCTAACAAAATACCTTATGCATCATACCATTTTCTTCATGTGGAAACTGATAAAGAATAAGGCCTTTGAAAAAATGGTTGCAGAACTAATCTCTGGAGAGAAGAACTTGCAGAATGAGCCTCTTGTTGTAGCATTTGAACATCCTTGGAGAGCTTATCCTCAGATTGAGAAAGAGTAGCTTTATCTTCCCTTATTTTTGAGATATTTGACATCAAGAGTCATCTGATCTAAAATGGGAGTAAAGAGATTATCAGCTAGAATTTTTACTGTAGTCTCAAAATTGCCTACAACATATAAAATCTTAAAAACCATTGTCAGAATTCTCAAACTCTAAAAGAACTTGAAACCAAAACTTAAGTCCTCCAACATCAAAAGAACAAACCCAAAAATAATCAAACTTCAAATCTTAAAATACATAACTTTTAAGAGTTTAGAAAATGAGATTAAGAACAAAAAAATATATCGAAACAAAAGCTAGGCACTAACCTCTACCCGAGAAGATGGTCAAAGACTAAATTGTGTACTAGACGGCGAGATAAATTGATTGAGTGCTTCTATAGATACTGGCAGCTCCAACGTTTAAGGAATATTGGAGTTAACTCTTAATCAATCGACATGGAAATAGAGCTGCTATTCTTGAATAAGCTACCCAATATCCCCACAATCAACATAAAAACTATCCAAGTCCTGATTCCTGAATACATTCCCATTCATCAGTTTGATAGCTAGTAATCATGTAATTGCCACTATAAAGAAACACTATAATGGGGGTCATGATAATGAGTTTTCTACACAAATGAGTTGCAAAATTTTGCAGAAAGTGTGTTCTCCTAAAAACTCAGTTTCAAGTAAGAGGCAGTGGTATAGTTAAAAGTTTATTATAAAAACCCAGTTTCTCAAAAAAAACGAATGGCCATGGTTGTTTAATTCTTGATTTTTTTTTTTAATGTCTAAATGACCTTTATAGAACCTCCTTGAATCGCATATGAAGAGATGAATGTTTAAATTGGAACTTTAAAACCATCCAAACAGAGTATTAACAAGACGAAAGGAAAGAGGATGAGGCAGCTTTGACCATGTTTCCTCAAAAAAATCTAACAACATTCTAAATATTAAAAAGGTAGAAGATGACACTGGAAGAACAATGATTCTTGACAAAAGTAAGATTGGGTCTAACTTTTACAAGAAGAAGCAAATCAACGATTCTATTGCAAACACTAAAATTAGGGATGATTCAATCAATACAGATGCAATAATAGATACATTTCTAAAATTTTAGGAGAGGTGGGTGTTGATAATTATAAATATGGTATAAAAGCAAACACATATTTACTCTCACTAAAACACTAATTTATTTATCCATTCTTTCTCTTTCCTTCACCCAAACACATATTTACTCTCACTTCTCTTCTGATCTCTTTTCACCTAGTTAAACGCAAGCTTAAGGAATAAAGAACGAAATAAGAGGTGGGTGTTGATAATTATAAATATGATTGCTTAGATATTATGAATTTTTTCTAGATTTTCTAGAGTTTTCATAAAATTAACATGGTATAAAAGCAAGAGGTCTTGAATTTGAATACTTGCCAAGTTGTTTCTTCCCCAGTTAAAAATTATTTTTACTTGTTCTACATTTCTAAAATTTTTATGTCCACAAGTGAGGGGAGTGTTTGTTGACATAATTAAATTAAGTTAAACCTATCAATTTAAGCTTTTGAGTTGATTATTCGAGATTTACATATATATGCAGCTTCCTCCGTGATATAGTGTTTCCACATCAAGAAGAGTTTGCACGATGCGTAAGTTTTTGTATGGTGTGAAACATGCACCTTGATAATAGTTTGTTAAGTTATTTAATGCGTTAAATGTTTATGATTTTACACAATCTTTATGTTGATTATTCGTTGTTTTTAGTGTATATCTTCGTGTACTTGTATATGTTGATGGCAAGATTATCCTAGGTTCATTGCATGATGTGATCAAATACAAATTTTCAAGATTGAACTTGTGATCATGGTGTTAAACGAAATTACTATCAAACAATGAAATCAATGCACCAACCTTTTTTATCATTGATAGTTTGTTTAGTCCTATCATAATTAAAAGAAGAAATAATACACTAATAATATTAATGTTGTTACTAGTTAACATCCATGAACAACTTTAGTTGCAGTTATTATAATAATTGTTAGCTGACAATTGTGCTAAGTGTCATAGTCTTCCTTGTCCAGTGCGTGTTGCACATGGCCGCATGAACCTCTAGACCATTTTTCATCATGTTTTTATGTTATTTTGTTATTATTGTATGTTATGATAGTTTCCTTCATTTTGTTTTAAGTGTTGACTCCTCGTCATTTTCATATGCAAATGTGTCACATTAGTTATGGTCGAAAATGTACTATAGGGGTACTGACTCTTGAAGCTTCCCTCATACCAAGCTATTATATGATGAATGCAAGCTAGTTGTTGTGTCCCTTATTGCATCTTGTCATATACCTTTCAAAGACAAAACGTATTTCAAAACGTTCTTTCTCTCTTTTTCGAAAACTTTTTCTCGAGGCCCGTTGAAGAGGTTGGCCCTGTCGTGCCACCTGCTATATGATTTTCGTTTGGCTGACTTGCTCGCCGGGTTAGAGCAGGTGCCTCACGATCGCTTTGTAACGACAACGAATTTGGATTGTGACAGTTTGTATCAGAGCTTTGTTAGCTCCGTTGAAAAGTAATTGTGTAAATAGTCGAGAAGAAGACGATGGGTAAGGCCCAAGTCGACCGATTAGTCTTGTTGGAAGAAGAGATGCTCTATCTGAAAGAGCTCTCAGACAGTGTTCGGTTCTTGGAATCTCGCATGGATGAGATTAGTTCCAAACCCGACATGATTGACGCGGTAGATGGCCGTGTAGAAGGAATGCCCATCCAAGAGTTGATGATGAGGGTTGAAAACCTCGAAGTCAGAACCTCACGACTTGAAACGTTCGAGCGTGGTGACAGTTCATCGGGCTCTGTTGCCCATATGGAAGAGCACATTGAGAAAATTGAAAGCACTCATAGGTCGATTGGACAGTTAGTCACATGCGTTTCGAAAAGTGTCAGAGCGGCACTCGAGGACCTCAAGACTGAGTTAGGTGAGATGAATTCACGTATAAACCTCACCATGATGGTGGTGGGTAATCAGGCCTCAACTAGAGGCGTTGTTCAACTGAACAAGATCAAGGTGCCTGAGCCAAAAACTTTCTGAGGCGCTGGAGATGCCAAAGCTTTGGAAAACTTCTTGTTTGACATGGATAAATATTTCAAGGCTACAAACACCGTCGTTGAAGAGTCGAAGGTCACTCTAGCGACGATGCATCTAGGCGACGACGCCAAACTGTGGTGGGGGTCGCGATATATGGACATCGAAGAAGGGATATGTACCATCAACACCTGGGAAAAGTTGAAGCAAGAATTGTGGTCTCAATTTTTCCTCGAGAATGTCGAAATCCTAGCAAGACGTAAGCTGCATGAACTAAGACATACAGGGTTGATCCGAGATTATGTCAAGCAGTTTGCGGGGCTAATATTAGACATCCGAGACATGTCAGAAAAAGACAAAGCCTTCTGTTTTGTTGAGGGACTAAAGTCGTGCGCAAGGTCAAAACTCTATGAACAAAGAGTTCAAAACTTGTCAGAAGCCTATGCAGTCGCAGAAAGGTTGTTTGATTTGAAAAATCGATGGCAACAGCAAGAAAACTCAAGATGTGAGGCGAGACAAGGCCTCCCCGCTACAAGAAACAAGGAACAACCGCCCTAATTCTCCCAATAGTGGGGGAGCAGGCCGGTCAGGAACAAGCCAGGGACAAGGGTCGCCATCGAGAACACGGCGAGGACCCTCTCAGCCGATTGGCTATAACCGAGGACCTTTCAGTTGTTTTCTCTGCAAAGGCCCCCACAAAGTGATTGAATGTTCTAACCGACCAGCTCTCAATGCTCTACGAGCGTCACTTGAGAAAAAGACGAGGGCCGAAGAGGACGACGAAGCCGAGGTGGCGCAATTAGTAGCTCTCGAAGAGGAGGAAAGAGAAAATCCTCACGTCGGTGCGCTCAAGTATCTGTCGACCTTGCAAAAGAGTGTCATTAGACCAAATGAGTTATCAAGCAAAGGTCTTATGTATGTCGATACATGGATAAACCATAAGGCAGCGAGAAAAACTATGGTTTACTCCAGGGCCACCCACAATTTTATGTCTGAAACAGAAGCAAGATGTTTGAATGTAATCTGGCGTAAGGATGAAGTTCGGATGAAATCCATCAATTCTGCAGCCCTACCCGTGTTAAGACTCGCGAAGAACGAGAGTGTTAAACTAGGCGATTGGACAAGCAAAGTTGACTTTGTGATTGTTAGGATGAATGACTTTGATGTCATATTAGGGATGAAGTTCTTACTCAAGCACAAGGTCATTCTTATACCGCTCACTGAATGTTAAGTCATCACCGGTTTCAGCCCCACGACCTTGAAGACCAAGATGAAGACCCAAGTAGCGTGTGCTTGCTGTCGACCCTCTAAATGAAAATGGGGCCCAGCGATGACAAAGACAGCTGGTCTCGAGTCAAGAAGTCTTCCTCCAAGGACAGGAGACAGAAGTCTGTGATGGGGCATAAGTTCCCCGATGAAGCGCCCATGCGCGCAAGCGACAGGGTCAGCCCGAGACGGCGCCCTTCTGAAATGAGCAGTGCACCGGTTCCCCTATGCAATGTCTTTGAAGTCTTAGCTGAAGGACAGACCAAGCCGACGTCAAGAGTCCAAGCCTGCAAAAGTTTCTTTAAGACTAGCGAAGCGTGACAGACATTGAAGTTCGGTGGGACCGCAAGGGCAAATGGTAAGCCTCGAATGATCAATGAGTTCGAGTAGAGCTGGTTGACGAGGCCGTCAACAGCTTAAGTGGGGGAGACTGTCACGGTCTTGCTTGTCCAATGCGTGTTGGACATGGCTGCATGAACCTCTAGACCTCTTTTCATCATGCTTTTATGTTATTTTGTTATTATTGTATATTATGATAGTTTCCTTCATTTTGTATTAAGTGTTGATTCCTCCTCATTTTAATATGCAAGGTGTCGCATTAGTTATGGTCCAAAATGTACTATAAGGGTACTGACTCTTGAAACTTCCCTCCTACCAAGCTATTATATGATGAATGCAAGCTAGTTGTTGTGTCCCTTATTGCATCTTTTCAAATACCTTTCAAAGACAAAACGTATTTCAAAACGTTTTTTTTCTCTCTTTCGAAAATTTTTTC
Organism: Cyclanthera cordifolia; assembly: GCA_037832605.1. Lineage (NCBI taxonomy): Eukaryota > Viridiplantae > Streptophyta > Magnoliopsida > Cucurbitales > Cucurbitaceae > Cyclanthera > Cyclanthera cordifolia. Next base: position 39,103 of record JBBMEG010001268.1, read on the forward strand.
TCGAGGCCAGTGAGAGAGGTTGGCCCTATCGTGCCACCCGCTATACGATTTTCGTTTGACTGACTTGCTTGTCGGATTAGAGCAGGTACCTCACGATCGCTTTGCAACGACAACGAAGTTGAATCGTCACACTAACGTTCTTAAAACAAAACCAACGAATGACATAACTACCATTACGCCACTGAGTTTTCTCCCAATTAATTGCAATATGAAGAAAACGACAAAAAAACAAAAGTAAAAAAAAAGTTGTACTTTTACAAACTGTTTATAATTTCAAGTTTAATCCGGGATATTATTAATTATATTGGAATCACGGGAAATTAGAGAATGAATACAAGTGGGATCCACTCTTTAATATAAAATTAAATTTCATAGGAAACTTGACTTTTTAATGTATATATATATGGCAGCAATATTTTGTTGTTTGCAATGCCGTGCACCTCAATGTTTGCTCTCTCCAATCTCATTAGTATGGATTAATTAGGAATAAAACGTCTAGGTCATGTTTGAGATGGAAAGAAAAAAAATAAAAAATAAAAAATAATTAACAATTGATGAACAAAATTCAATGACCAAAACATGGCAGGAGATCCCTAGCTCCCACCATACCAATAAATGAAAAAGTGAGTACTTTGTTAGTAACAAATAAAAAGAGAGTGAAATGAGTGTTTGAAAGATAGAGAACAATTATGGTAGGGATGTACTTAAGTAAAATGCATAACAAATTGATAATTTACAAAACATAAAAAATATTTATTCACCTATTTTAATTACAATATTAAAAAAAATTATATAAAAGATCGTGATCCATTTTTAAAGATTTTTTTTTTTTTTTCAGCAAACTAGTTATTGAAGACGAACGGTAGATTAATTGAGGCTATCAACAAACTGATTATGTCTATTAGTTAAACTATTGATTGAAAACTATCATAATTAAACTAATGATAGAAGGCTATCACCTAAACTTATTAAAGCGAAAACATTTTGATTATTTTATATAGACAATCTATTATTCTGTTATAAATGAAACATTTTCAGAATTTGGTTGTACATGTTTTTTTGTTTTTTTTTTGTTTTGGCTATGGATGAAAAATCCTCATTTATTTTATTCAAACCGGTTATAACCAACTATATTTAAATTAAAAATATATTTTAGTACCATGTATTAGAAAAATAGCTGCATTAAATGAATTTGCAAATTGATAATAATAACTTTATAAATTCGTACTATTGAATTACGTTGGGATAAAAAATTGAGAAAATGTATTTCATAAAATGAATGGAAAATCATAGAAAAGAAATTTGGTTCTTCTCCAATCTCATAGAAAATTAAGAAATACTACAAGAAAATAGCTCTCCAGCGACGAGAGTATCGACGAGAGAGGGAAAATCTGTCGCCTTTGACTGGCAAATGCGGCAGAACACAAAAGTATCGCATTTGCCTCACGCTAATGCGACAGAGAAGGTGATCTGTCGCTTTTTCGTTGTAAAACGACGACAAAAGCATAATTTTGTCGTCTTAGAGTACGGCAAAGGTAACAGAGCCGCTCTCACTGTCGCCTTTGGGCGAAGAAATTTTTTTGAAATCGCCCAAACGCAACAGAGGGAGCGACTCTGTCGCCTTTGCCATTAATTTCCCCCCAAAAACAATTCGAGTGTATAAAAATTAATGACATCCCAAAAACAATTCGAGTGTATAAAAATGATAGGGCTTCGGGGACAGAACCGCTTGTCTGTCGCTCAAGCCCAACGATTTATTATTTTTAAATGAGCGAAGGCGACAGAGAAGTGGTTCTGTCGTATTTGCCTAAGATTTTCCCTCCAAAATCAATTTTGGGCGGAAAAATGCTAAATGCGACGAAATTTGACCCTCTTCGAGACATAATGCTCCAACGTCGAAGGGGTCATTCCTTGTAGTGAAATAAATGATTTTGTCTCGCTAGTTTGCTAAAGTTGAGTACCATGCAATGACTGTTGCTACTTGTGAGTTAAAATGGTTGAAATCATTATTAATTCCTATTGGGTTCTGCATCCACACAACCTATGAAATAGTTTTGTGATAATCAATCTACTCTTCATATTGCACAGAATCATGTATTTCATAATTGTACTAAGTATATTGAGATAGATTGTCATTTTATTTGTAAGGAAATTAAAAATCTTGCTACTGAGTATTTTTTCATTGAACACTAGTTGATTGATACTTTATCAAAAGCGGTTGGAAAACAACTATTTTGATTTTTATTTGACAAGCTGAACATTTGTTACTTACATACTCTGCTTGTGGGGGGAGTATTAAGATTATAAATACATTTTCTATATTAAAATTATTAGATATTCCTTAAGTTTGGGTAGTAGATTTTCTAAGATTTGATATTAATTATAATATATATTTGTAGAAAATAAATAAAAAATGACAAGTATTTTAGTCATTGTTTCCCCAACTTTATGAGAGAAAGCTATATGAAATACGATGTGAAGTGAAGAAAAATGTTAAAGATCTATATACCAAATTGCATTTGGTTAGTCAACTTTTCTCCAAACCAAACTCTTTTTACAAGTGCTTAGTTAAAAATTGTCAAACTTTTAGGTGGAAATTAGAATATTTAAAAATTGAATAAAAAATAATAACCACACTTGCAAAGAAACAATTATGGAAAAATAGCACAAACGTCTAGTTTAAAATATGATGGTTGTAACATTGAACAATAAACTTAGAATTTTTTACTTGTGTTAAAATGATAAATTTGTCAAATAATAAAGTTCATAAATGAAAACATATGTATGTTGGGATCCTTCTTTTCGTAACTATAGATGAAGAGGTACTTGAATCTTCAAGTTATTAGGCTACCAAGTGTATACGAGTAGGATGTTTGTGGTGATGCCTGTTTACCAAGGTGCTTGAATAAAACGATTAATAATATGCTTTAAGGGCTAATACATGTCTTTATGTCTTTAGAACAATCAAATAAAATAATGAGAAAGCAAGATATAGTACACATACTTGGGTAATTTATTAGTTATATGTTAACCTACATTCACCAGGATTTTATTAGAGAAAAACAAATACAAGAATATTGATTAGAAAAACTATTCGTTGATCGGACAATAAAATCTCAATTAAGTAATCCTAAGACATTATAATTTAAAGCATATTTTGGATCATGATGATCTTAACAAGTTTAGTGTATCATACACTCCAAGATATCACTATTTTAATTATAATATTTGCTACTAAATACTTGGGGAGCGTTTGACCCGCTGGGTTGGCCCAGGAAGGGATGAGCTAGGTAGACAACTTGGAGTTTAGTCGGCCAGATTCCATTTCTTGTTTAACACGACGTGTGTGGTCCACGCACCAGGTTATCCCGACGCGTTAACCTATGTGTATTTTTCCTTTTTTTTCTTCTTCTTTCCTTTTTTTATTTCCGCCAATTTTTTTTTTTTCTTCTTCCTTCCTTTTTCGTTTTTGTCAATTTCCTTCTTTTCTTTTTGTGACGACCCGGTCTTAACACGTAAGGAAACCGAGGTGTCAAAAAAAAACTATGCATGAAATACTTTTAGAAATTTCGGCAGAGTTTCCCCTAAAAATGGAGAAACCGCATCTGTAAAAACATAACCTGGCTTTTATAAAACTTAAATAGATATCCTGCAAAAGAGTTTCAAAACATCCTACTAATCCAAAATCCAAATACCGAGTTGAGTGCTCGTTTTAAAACAAAACACATGTCAATGCCAAAATGATTCGAAATAATGCATATACAAAACTATGCAAAAGTAAAGAGGACTCGACACGTGTCAACAACT
>JBBMEG010001277.1:0-40906 GCA_037832605.1 Cyclanthera cordifolia
AAAAAAAAAAAAAAAAAAAAAAAAAAAAAAAAAAAAAAAAAAAAAAAAAAAAAAAAAAAAAAAAAAAGAAAAAGCTGTCCACTGGTTGGCATTTATTTTTGTAACTGAGGAATTAAATATGAGGAGTAAATATTTGCCCAACTCCCTGGTTTTCTAACCAACACACAATCACTTTGAATTCCTTTTTGTTCACTCCAATGCACTGTTTCTGCTTGAAAACCCATTGCTTCTTCTTTCTTGCTGAAAAATGCAGCAGAAACCTAAACCAGCAGCCATGCCCATGGACATGGACATGGACATGGATGGACTGAGAAGCAACATCAAAGTTATTGAGACTGCAAGAACAAAACTGAGATGGCCATTTGATGGGGTTCTTCGGATTTTGGGTCTGCTTTTTACTTTGGCTGCTGCTGTTGTTGTTGGTGTTGATAATGAATCCAAAATTCTCTCCATTACTCTCATCGAAAGCTTGCCTCCAATTCATTTTTATGCTTCTGCTAAGTGGGAATACATGTCTGCTTTTAAGTAACATTTCTCTCTCTCTTTTTCTGATATCATTGGTTTTTGGAGATGCCTTCTATGTGTTTGATAAAATGTCTCAGTGAAAGTTTTCACTCTACTAGTGGCTGAAACACTTTATTTTGTGATGTCTGGTTTAAATCCACAATCTTAGCCTAAATCCACTAGTTAAAGTGTTGAACATTGTTTTAGAAGTTAGATCTTTGAATATTTTTCTTTTTGTTCGAGAATAATTAAGAGTTGGGGATTCGAACTCATGGACTAACGTAGGTTGAGTTATTTCTGTTGTTTCTGATCTTTGAATTCTTTCCTACATAGTGACTAAGGTTGTGCTATTTTTAACTTATGTTATTTATTTGGAGTCGCTTTCTTTCCATTTTTGTTATGTTTATAGTTTTTCCTTTTTGAATTCAACTCATGTGGTGAAGATTTGAACTTCTGACTTCTTTATCAATAAGACGTGTTTTATGTCACTTGAACTATTCTTTGATACACTTGTTTTTGTTTGTAGTTGAGCCTTACAAGACTTTCTAAATTCCATGTATAAATGCTATATCATGTGTTATTTGGTTTATCTTATATTTCAAAACTACTTTCTTTTTATTTTATTATGTTCTTCCAAAACCGCTTTTTTTGTTGTTTGAAGAGGTAACCTTGTTGGTAGAAGTTTGAATCTCTAAGGTATGTTTATTTAGAGGTCTCAAATTTGAAATCTACAGACAAGCTTAATCGTAGAATTCCTTATTTTCTGTATTTATACCTTGGATGGGCGTGGGTGCCTCCTAAGTATGTAGTGGGGTAGAAATCTGAATTCCGGTTATTAAAAAAAGGCTTCTTTCCTCTTGCTTTTCATTCTGTTTGTAGTTGAGTCTCCTAATTTTACTTTCGCATCAGGTACTTCGTGGTGTCGAATTGTATAGCATGTGCATATGCTGCAGTGTCGTTGGTGTACTCGGCGATGACCAGAGGTTACAAAGACAACCCAATGAGAGTGATGTTACTCATAACCCTCGACCTGATCATGGTAGCGCTATTGTTCTCTGCCGATGGCGCTGCTGCAGCCATCGGAGTCATCGGTCGAGATGGGAACTCGCATATGCATTGGATAAAAGTCTGTGGTTTCTTTGAAGGTTACTGTCACCACTTCACAGCTGCACTTGTTATCTCCATTGCTGGTTCTGTCATGTTTCTTTGTTTAGTTGTGCTTTCTCTTTTGAAACTTTACAAGAAATTAAATTAGGAGAATGAATATCACGCGTTAGTGTTTTGGTGGGTGTTACTGGATTTATTTTCAACTTAAAAGAGTTAAATTATATGGTTTCAAAGTAAATATGCTCCTTTTGGCTGGCTGGTTGCATTCATTAACTGCTGATATTACAAACATACCTAACATTTCTAACTTGTTCAATGCTTTGGCTGACACCCCTGGTTTTCATTGTATGCTGCTTTATTTTTTAGCTCAACAAAAATTGAAGGGGAAGCTCCGAACTCATGACTCTAGCTCATTAATCTATACTTTATATATTGAGTTATGCTCTCGTTGATCTATACTACTCGTATTCTCTACTTTTCATTTATGTTTAATTGGAATATGTGGGAGATTTTGACGAGCGTTTTTTTTTGAGATAGATATCACACTATAACTGGAGTAACCACGTCCATCCCTAGGCCTCGAGAGACATCAAAGAAAATGAGTGTACTCCTTTGTAATTTTACCTTGGTGGTAGGGATTGCATGAAACTCTTAAAGATGTGTATGTCATTATTATTAGCATAAATTATAAATATTATTAGCATAAATTATAAATTTAGTTTCTATGATTTGGAGAAAGTTAGAGTTTAGTCCCTATAATTTAAAAATATAAACTTTAGTCTTTATGATTTTGATAAATCTACAATTTAGTTTTTATGGTTTGAAAATTTATAATTGTGTTCTTAAAGTTTGATAAAATCTAAAAAATAGTACGCCGTTCGGTAAAATATAGTAAATTATATATTTCTCCAAAGACTGAAGTCTAATAGATGGTTTCTAATCTCTGATCTTGAGGAAACACACCTTCCAACTGCGCTACTAGGACAATTTGAAGCAGTTAATGCAATTTAGCACAATAATTATGGTTAGCCAAGAGCATGTCAATTTAATAGACATGATGCTTATTAATGGATAATCAATAGATTAAGAATTTGAATATTTACTCAAAAATATTATTGAAAAAATAATCAAAAAATGTATACTTAATTAAATAATTAATTCCAAAACTAAGGAGATGTAATGAACAAAATTAATTGAAATCTACAAATGGCCTTAGATTGGGAGGGTGGTTTATAAAATTTTCCATGAAATTTAACAAAAGTTTCAAAAATATTTTGAGGGTATATTTGGATTGAAGTTTGTAAACGAATAATAAAATTATGATAAGACATGTCTCCCACCATTTATTAGTGTCTGTAGATTATTTAAATCTACGGGTTTGTTTATATATTATTAAATATATATTTTAATATTAATAATGAATCTGACTTTACGTAATTTGTAAACAAATACTTATCAAAAGTATTGTAAAAAAAACTTATAAAGAGAAATTGAGATAATAGTGAATCATCATTATTAAAACTTTGGAATAACTATTATTATCGAAACTTTACACTGAATGAGGTAACTATTCATTATGATTTATAATGAGCTTTATTAATAATAATAACAATCCCAAATTATCACAAAATAAATAAATTAACAAATTAAATGAATGATTAAAAAAAAAAAAAAAAAATCAGAAGAATAATCCCATAAAAGCGAAGATAGACAGCATAGATCCAACGCCAAAGGACGCCCCTCGGCTCCGATTCGCCGCCGATCGTCGGCCGCCGGTGCCAGTTACCACAGGTCGATTAAACCGCACCTTTTTTAGATGAACGTTCATCTTCCGATCGAAAGAGGATCCGGCACTGCTGCCGGCATCCGCCGTCTGAAGAATATTCCGACGGGGGTTTCCGGTAATGGAATTGGAAGAGCAATCGGCAGGTAGGAAATTGGAGAAGAAGAGAAGAGCGATAAAAGCTATGGAAAGTAGGGGTTTGATGAAAGCCATGAATCGGAGATTGAAATCGATTGGGTTTTTTATTTTATATTTATAGCTTTGAAATTCGGCCAGATTTGACTATCTGGTCGCGTTTTCAATAAAGTTAGATAAGGCGTGTGGTGGGTTTCACGCGGAAGGCAGAAGGTTCTGAGAAATGTAAATTTCAATTAAAATGGATTTGATTTGGACCTAACCCCACCCAAGACTAAACCCTCTTTCTTTTCTTTTTTTTTTTTTTTTAGAAAAAATCTCAACATTCATTCAAACCAACCGGAGCGAGAACGCTCAAACAACACCGCGGGAGACATTCCTCTCACCCCCACACAAGCCCGGCCACCATCCAAAAACGAAATGTTCAAACACAAAGTAAAAGAGCTAGGGGTCACGAAAAGGCTGGCCAACAAGAGTCAGCAGCACGGTTACACCCCACCTACAAAAAAAAAAAACAAAAAAAATCCCCTAAACCCTCTTTAAACCAATAACTCAACCTCTTGAATTTCATTAAAAACTTTTTGGTTCGAATACCATTTTTGTCCCTCAAATTTCAAATAATTTAATTTTAATCCTTTAACTATCATTTTTATTTCATTTTGGTCATTCAACCTGAAAATCTGGGATGCTTGGATTGAGATTTTAAAAGTATTTAAAATTAATATTTAGAATGAAATTTTATTTTAAATATTTAAAAGCATTAATTATAGTTAAAACGCTTGTTTTGATGTATTTTTTAAAAATATTTAAAATTAGTATTTAAAACGATGATTTATTTTGAATATTTAGAAGTAAGGATTAATAATGATTGCAATTAAAAATTTATTTGGATGTAGTGTTTAAGAGTGTTTAAAATTAGTATTTAGAATGAAAATTTATTTTGAGTATTTAAAAATAATGATTGCAACATAAATCATGTTTGAATGTAAATATTTTTAGGAACATGAAATAAAATACGAATTTGAAATACTAGTCTAAAATTTCGTACGAAACACCCCCAATGCATTGCCCCGTAAAGAAATCAGGCCACTCAGATTTGCCCCGTAAAGTGGTAGACAATATATGGGGGTGTGGCAGTGGTTCAATGGGCATAGCCTTTGGTGTCTCGGCCTATGATTATTTACAGATTGTAGATAGGGGTCATAGGACATTCGGGTAGATTTATTTATATGATAATTAAACCGTCTCTAATTAACATATGCTTTCTTCCTTAATATTGTGTTTTGCCTCCTGCAAAATCATCTTTCATTCTTTCTTTTTCTGCAAAAACGTGGAGAGAAGTTGAACTTGCAAAGTTGTAGGGATTGTTGTTTTGGAAATTCAAAATAGAAAGTGGTTGCCATGAATATATGAATGATGTGGATTTTTTTTAATAATTAAAATAAAATAAGGCTTCCTGGAGAAAAATAGTTATTTCCCAAATATATTTAGAAAAAGTAGCTTTTCTCTGTCATGCCTACGACTCTGACCCATAAGATTATACGCGTAGGATTGAGTTGGATTGTTCTAACACAATAATGATCGGATTATTCATCAACATGAAACATTGAAAATTTTCAAACTCAATCCACTCATTCACATCCCTACCCAAAGACAACTTGTCTAGTGCTGCCATAACAGAATTGAGCAGCCATTAATTCAATATAGGTCAAGCTAATGTGCTCACTCTAATTCCACAGCCGGTGGAGTGGAGGGTAATAAGAGCTCACTTTGTTTTATTTTCACCGTACAGAAGCTAAGTCGTCACAAAAATTTTAAGGGGCGGCCCAAGAAGATGTTTGGAACAAAAAGAACGAGAATAATTATGAGAAAGATGAAAATGAACATGTTAGAGGTGTTCGGGATAACGAGAATGTGAATGATTCAATCGATAATTTATGATAGTTAATATTAGATTGTACCCTCTACCATTAATCCATCCACACGGTCGCGAGGCATGTTTTCTTCGATTTAGCAAGGAGTGGTAGTACATACTACATAGGCCTAGAATATTAGCAAGATCCTGACACTGTAGGACACGTTTTCTAATGAAGATGGCAATGAAAAATTGTATGATTTATGATCAATATTTTCTAAAATTAAAAAAGAGTACCTGTGTTATAAGGGTGTAATGGAGATGCTCAATAATCGACCATCACGAACTATAAATGGCATTGGCATCAAAGGTTGAAGCATTGCTTTAGCCGAGCCTGCACAAAATCTATGCGAATGATACCGACTACTGAAGGGAGGATTATCTCAGACATAATAAGAAGGGAAATCCAAAAGAGAATAAATATCACAACAAATGGAATGTGATGCCTATCTTCATATCATAAAGTTAAATGAATTCGCAACCCCACATGCAGGAAAAGTTTTAAGAATTATCTCAGAATAACATTTCTTTCATGTCACACTTGGTTTTACTGATCATTATGTTTCGCAATAATTTGTTCCTAATCAATATTCTTAACAAATACCACGACCCAACTGCTACTCCAACTGGCTCTTTGACTAAGAATATTGCATCTCATTAATGGAGCATCCTAATTTAATGGTTGGTTGATGTAAGGCTTTGAGTTGATTACTGATTTAATATGATTTATCGTGGTATTGGAGCATGAGATCACGTCTTCAAACTCGTGTGAAGTCATTTCCACCCCTAATTAATATTTGATTTTCAATTGTTGGGTATTTTTCAAATTTGCAAGTGCACAAGTGAGGGAAAACGCATCAACTTAAGTTTTTGGGTTGATTGACAATTTAACGTGAATCAATGTTATAAGAAATTGAGGTCATGTGTTCAAACTCCTGTGAATTCATCTTTCTCTAACTGGTTCGAGAGGGATGATCAGTCACATGAGATTGGGACACAGCCCAAATCTTGAATTCCACTGGTTGGGTATTTTCAAAATTTCAAGCCCCTAAGGGAATGAGAACACCACTGACTTAACATTTTGGATTGATTATTAATTTAACATGATTCAATAGGGTACAAGAGCATGAGACTATGTATTCAAACTCGTGTGAAGTCGCAATTTCCCACGATTAATATTGATTTCTACTTGTTGTATAGTTTTCAAATTTCTAATAAATAAATTACGCCAGCCTATCAACTACGGATTTTGAGTTGATATTTAGGCACTTGGATATATACTCCGATCTAGTCAAAATCTCTAAAGTATTGAAAGTATAGACACAAGTATGTCGTACCTGGGGTCGATTATGCTTTGACAGATTTTCCATCTACTTTAGTTCTCTCAGAGTCTGATAATAAAACAATTTAGAAAGAAAAATTCAGTTGACCCTGGTTTCATGTTAAAGAAAGGAGGACAGGCAGAGAGATTGAATGCAACTAGAAAAAAAAAAAGCAATAAAATAGAAGCCAGCTTCATTAACAATAACAAACATACTACATACTACACAGATAAACAATGACTACATAATTTTAAGTCTTGACACATAATTGGCGTCACATAGGACATCACATAAAACTATTCATTAATAAACTTGAGCCAACTTATTATTGCATTCCTTCTCCAACAAAATAGTGAATAATTTGATTATAGAGAACTAGTATTTATTCAAAGCGCGGCTCTGCACCAGCATTTTGGTCAGATCACCACTAAGGTGGTGCGACATGATTTCATTTGTGGATCCGACGAGCTTCCCACCGATGAACACGGCTGGTACTGGTGCATTGCATCCCAGCCTAATGAGAGCTTTCTCTATTTCCCTGCAATCAGGGTCTTTGTCTATCTCATACAAGAAAGGAATAACTCCAAGTTCCCCAAATAGAATGTTAACTGCATATGATAGACAGCATGAGCTCTTGCTGAATATGACCACACTCCTCTCTGCAACCAACCTTTTAACCTTATCCATGTCTTCCTAATATGATAGAGATTTTCCTTGCGAATGAAATAAGGTTTCTTTCAAGTTTTTGCTTTTAAGACCTTATAACCTTTTTGGACCAAATTAGAATAAATTTGGTCCAAATATGGTTATAGGCTTTAAATATTAAGAAGGAAAAGTTTGCAAGAGAAAACTTATATCGAAGCTTGTTGTTATATGAGTTTGAGCTCTCATGCAAGCCTATTTATAGAGACGACGTAAGGAAGATTGCTCTCTTTATGTAAAAAGAACGTTCAAAAGAGTTCAGTGCTTTACTTAGATGCTCAAACTAATAAAAGAAACTTTTTAAGACTACTGTTTCCAACAGGCTGGACAAGTTGCAGGTCTTTAATTCAGTGGGGATGACTATTTTATATGCTAATGTACGAATTAATTAACCATACAGTTATTAAAATCTCAAGCTAAAAGAACACTAACGCTCAATAGCCTACTAGGGCTTAGGCGCAAAGCTTAAAAGAAAGCATGCGTTTTTTTGTGAGACACCCTATATAAGAACATTAATAAAGAGAGATATCTTAGTTGGAGAGATTATATCATAGTAAATGTAATATTTTTAGTTAACAAAGAACCAAAAAAAAAACTTTAAACGCAAATATTTTTGCACTTGGGGTTAGTAAAACTTTCATTTTAGTAACCAATGACGAGAAGGCCGCTTTTTTATTTGAGCCTTTTATTAGAAAGTGTGAGCATCCATCTCAAAACCAATTAACAATCAAAGGAGTAGCCCACCTTATCTTATAAATGCTTTGAGGATTCTCCACTTTTCCAATGTGGGATAATGAGATCCTCAACACGGCCCCCTCAAAATGGTGCCTCTTTTGGGTTCACCAATCTTGAATCGGATCTCAATTTCATTTTCATTGGACCGAATACCTGTTTGGGTTTATGGACTCTGATATCATATTAGAAATTGTAGGCATTCATCTCAAAATCAATTGACAATGAAAGGAATAGTCTACGTATCTTCATTTTTTCAATGTGGGATAATGAGATCTTCAACATCTTCAACACCTTTATTTATTCAAATTTCAAAGGCAAGACGTTCAAAACACAAGGCAAAGAATTAGACTTTTGCCTAAAGCCTAGGCCCGCGCCTCTGAGCGAGCCTTTTAAAACAGTGGATGTATGATTATATTTAATCGCACCAGTATTAGTAATATAATCAAGTGGCGACATTGATCCCATAAATCTTTGTTTGACGTGTAAAAACAAAGACCGTGTCTTTACTTTGAAGAGGATATGGAAATGAGAATATAGCTATCGAGAAAAAAAATAAAAACAAAAGCAAAAAATTCTGTAATTTCAGTCAATAAATACCAGATTCCTCCAATCACTTTCTTTGAATCCTTGAGCAGAAAGACTCCACTGGCTGTAGTTCTTCCTATTCTGTCCACCAACTTGTATGATTCCTACTTGCATATGGAGTTTTCAAGCTCCATTAATCTAAAAGAGTTCTGTTCCACAATCTGGTGAGCATACAGATATATATATATTGAAAAGGTTGAACTTTCCCCCTTTATTAAATTGACGGAGTCCCTCTTTGAAAAATTATAGCTTCATAAAGCTTTCGTCAATGTAATTTCTAGTATATAATTAAGCCAATGACTGTCACAGAGTATCCTGCTCTTGGATGCATTTACGGACACGCTCTGATGATACTTTAGATAAACATCACACGCTTGTCATTTTATCTATTCCAAGGAGTATATATAACACTGAACAATAAAGCATAATTATTTTTTTAAGCTGTACAATAAGTTGGTGGGAATTCGAACTTCAACCAAAAGCTTTGGACCTTTTACTCGAGGCTTTAACCAATTGAGCTATGCTCAAAATCGCTGAACGTTAAAGCATAGTTGACTGTTGTCAAATCATGTGATTACCAATCAAGCTAAAAGTTTATGTTCATGAGTTTGGGTAAATTTAATTATATAGATCAATATTCTCCATCGCTCGTGGACTTGTAAATTTTGAGAACATCCATTAATTAAAAATTAATATTATTAATTGGGATGAAAAGACTCAATAGGAGTTTGAACACAAGGCTTCCTATTCCAATACTATGTTAAATCATATTAAATCACTAATCAACCCAAAAGCTTAAGCTCACAGGTAGAGTAAATTTAACTATTATATCAACTAAGAACGAGACTCCACTCTTGGTCTCGGCTCAAAATGTACACTAAGTTGAGGCAGACATAAATGTTCCAGTATCACCATGTTTCAATGGTTAGGAGGATCTAACTAACTAAATTCGAAATGTTAAGCAGTGATTGATCAAATTAACCATAACCGTAAACATAGTTGATTGGCTGATGATGTGTATTTCACAGATAATATCTGATTTTGACCTGGCAATTGCATATCTTCATGTCTTTATCAACATGTGTTGCCTCATAATTAAGTAACATGAAGTGTACAAGCAGCTTGTCAGTCTGGCAGCAATATGAAAATCTAATGAAAAGCAAAACAGTTAACAAACAAGTATATATTGTTGCCAATGATAGCTCCAAACAGAAGAAAAATCAATTTTCATACAGAGAATTTCCTTCACAAGTACATAATTCCTCAGTGATGCATCTAGCGTTTTTAATCATGGGTGGACTTGAAAATAAACAAGTGCCAGTTTTACACACAAAAACGTCTCATGCTGCTGTTCTATCTTAAAGTTCACTTTGTCAGATAAAATTATTCAATGTTTTATTCTACTTCAGAAGATAAAGGCTAATCCCACATAGACAGTGTAGTGGGCATATTGGAGTAAACATTTCATGTTTACATGTAATTTTCTTTTCTTTGAAATGCATGAAGATGAAAGCAACATTGAATTCTAGTAAAGTTATCCTGGCATTTAGATGTCTCAGGGTAAGTATGGCTTCTTTTTATACAGTTCGGTAAGTAAACTCGATATATATCAGAGCCTTCTTACAACAATTTGTACGAGCCGTTTCAACATAATCAAGGCAGAGGGAAAAAGAGAAAAAGAAACTAAGAAAGAGCCATCTGGCATTGCTTTTATAGCATTACAACCAGATGGCTTTCGCATCTATCAGCATTTGTTTCAGATCTCCATTAACATGTAGAGAGATGACATCTTTTGCTGAGCCTATAAACTTTCCTCCTATGAACACAGCTGGAACTGAGGGGTTGCACCCTAGACCTCTAAGAGCCCAATCAATTTCTCGCCCATTCGCTTCAAGGTCGAGCTCGTGAATTGCAGGGCTTGCACCAAGCTCATAAAAAAGTGTCTGGATGCTATGGCATATGTAGCATGACCTCTTGGAAAAAACCACTACAGCTTTCTGTGATGCCAAATTTCTCAATCTATCCATTATAATCCCGTCACTCTTCTTCCTTCCGAAGATTTTTATAACCAAATAACCAAAGATAAGGGAACTGGCGGCAGTTGTGCAAACAAAAGCAGGAGAAAAAGAAAAAAATCAAATGCTTGTAGAAGATCAAGGAGCAAGAAGCTGAAAGAAAGGGAGTAAGGTTGTATGTTTGCTTAGGAATTGATATGGTGACTTTGCATAACCGAATGTATTTATAAAGGCTGTTGAAGGAGAGGTGGATTGAATTAATTAATCGAAACAATTAGGAATACACAAGTAAATGGATAGAAAAGTGCAAGTTCCTTCAGATAGTTGTTTGGATAAGGAAAACGGCCCTTATCTATGATTTGCTTGATAGTGGCCCTATTTTTCACTAACAAAGTTGCAAATGGCATCACTTAACGGGTAATGGTAATTCTTAAAATGTGTTTTCAATATTCTATGTAAAAGCACATTGTAGTTGGAATAAATAAGATATCTCACACAAAAAGGCATGACCAGAAAGCTAGCCAACTGGGGTGATGGGATCAGCCATCAAGAATATCAATATTCACATAACTAGCAATGAATTTTTTTAATTTGGACAAGGTAACAAAATTTTCATTGTTCAAATGAAAAAAAGACTAATATTCAAAGTACAAGCTCCAAAAAAGAGAAGAAAGCAAATAAAGAGGATTAAACAAATACAAATTAACAATAAAAAAGGAGAGGAATGCAAATAACCGAAGATTAGATTGTCCATGCACAGTATAAAAAAGAATACATTAATGACTAAACTACAATATTCAAATAACAACTCTTTCAAGATTACTGACCGGGGGAGAGTAAGATCTGGAAAATGCTGGTGATTCAATTGATCAGTTAATTGGTCTTCACCCTCTTATAAAAGGATACTGAACCTCTTGATGATGTTGTTAATACAACTAGCAATGATATCTTGAGCACAATGTATGTAAATAGAATTCCATTTACTGTAAGTGGGAAAAGAAAAAAAAAACAATAAAAGCTTTATACAATCATGACTGATGGAAAAGTCTCAGCCCTTTGAAAAAAGGGTTAGATTTTGGTCTCTTAATTTCAGAACAATGACTACCCTGATCAAGTTAACTCTAGAAATTAGTAGGAAGGGAACAAATCTACGAGGAAGTGGCATAAAGTCACATGGCTACAACTTGAATGATACTGTAAATTCTACATCTGCAGCTGATGTGGAGATTGATAAGAGTTTATCCAATCTATTTCCATCATTGTATTCTATTAGAAGGTCTGGACATCCATCTCAAAACCAATTCGTCAAAAGAGGAGTAGCCCACCTTATCTTATAAATGTGTTGAAGAATCTTCACCTTTCCAACAAGGGAGAAGTGCACAAGATAAGTATCTCCAACATTGCCCCCACGAGATGGCGTCATTTTTGGGAAAGTCATCTTGGATTAGATCCGAATTTGAGGCCCAAAATATACCCGCTTTGGCTTGCTCGCTTGGGTCAAATTCGAACTTTTGGGAAGACCACCTTATCTTATAACTTTATAAGATACTCATTTGTCCCACATTGGCAATGTAAGAATTTTTCAACACATTTATAAGATAAGGTGGGCCACTCCTCTCATAGCCATTTGATTTTGAGATAGATGTCTACACTTCCTAATATGGTATTAGAACACCGAATTATTAATCCCCAAAATTCCGATGTCCCCACTAAAGTGAGCATTTAATGATCCAAAAAATTCAGATGCGACTCAAAAGAGTCATTGAGTCAGCCAAAGCGGATATATTTTGAGCCACAAATTTGGATGGATGCCCACACTTTTTAATATATTCGTAGGTTCACAGAAACATATGGATCAGAACACCTTCGTAGGTCATCAACCATCTCCACCCTTTCAAGTAGGGAAGGAAAATGTGAAATATAAATCTGAAATAATGAAACTCGGACAGATTACTTCAAGGTATGTTTCTTTGAGGTCCTGGGTCTGAGACCTGTTTGTGACATTAATTTGTAGACACTGCGTCTTCGGTCTTCCAATGTATCCTCATGCCGTATGCTAGTGATGCGCCCGTGGTGCTCCCAGTTTAGAGGAGCGAAGCTCAAAATTCTCCGGTCATCAAAAAAGAAAAACTCAGACAGATTCTTTCATATCTCCAGCAAAACTAACTTTATAGGCATTAAGATGTTTATTTCTAGTTAAATATGAGGATAAAATGAACGATGCTCACAGGTATATTAAAAGCAAGGGTCACTGTTTTCATTGATTCTCCCTGGCTAAGATTCTGTTGCAGCCTTTTTCTTGTCACAAGTTGAGGATAAGGCCAGCATTTCAGTTAACCCCTACACCCACCTCTCATAACCTTTTGATTTCACCTATAGAATCTTAGATATCAATGCATCCTCATCTTTGTTCTACATGATCTGAAATGCATGAAAATTCCAAGAGGAGGAATATTCTACTTGTTTGCTGCGATTTTTTTTCTAAGTGAAAATAAATATGACCCATGTTTTGAAAGACTCCTCAAGTGCATGCCTAGGTTCAATGTACATGTTTAGCGCCTTGCTTTGTATGTCCTGAATAGGTGAGGCTCTGGTAAAATGGAATGACCTTCCGGCGATTACTGATCCTAAATGCAAAAATTCTTGCGTTTGTGATTTTTTTTTTATTATTATTAACTAAGAAAATAACCGTTATTGACCCTTCGAGTAATAACATTTACTAACTCTTCTAGTTTTTTTTTTTAAATATTCTAAAACTATATGCAATCTACTCTTTATAAATGCGCTTATGTATAGCATGGCTCACAAAAAAGAAAACGTAGTTCTTTTAAAAACAATGTGACTATAACTCAAATTGAAAGGTCATAAATAAATGTTACTGAGCTCAAAGCAACCATTATTTAAGTAAACGGCATGATCTTCAAATCCCTCTCTTAGTGGACTCAATTTTTTACAGTTAACATTCAAACAGATCTCCAACAAATATCCTATTTAAAGTATAGCATATTTTTCAAAAGAAAATGAAAAAAGAAGTATAGTAAATACCTCCACAAAAAGGATAACTTTTCAGTTTTGCAAAAATCATCTACAGAGAAAAAGACTGGCATAAGAATAGAATAGTTTTCCCAGTGACACAATGTCCACATTATAGAGACCTCCAAAACAAATTCTACTAATTAATTATTTTGGTCATCATTATCATCAAATCATCCCAAAATCTAAAAGCTTAAGAATAAAGCTAAGGCAAACTTAATCATTTAATAGTTCTCGAACACTTCTGAAGTATATTTAGTTATTCACTTCATTCTCAAAATTACACCAATCCTCGAATATGATGTTGATATTGGCTCGATTCACGAAAGAGGTCAGTTTAATAATATGAAATAAGAAGTAAATAACAACCAAGAAGTTTGACTTAAAACTTAATTATCTCAACTCCAAAACCTAAATTTTCAACTTATCATCAATTTAATCATTTAATACATTCTTAGCAAAAATATGCACAACATACATTGGTTGCAGTGTTGAAACCATTCAAATTCATGATATATGATAAATCCCCAAACCCTACCTCGCGTAATAATCACGATGCGTCACGCACAGGCTGCGCATAATCCTCATCCGTATACCAGGAATAACATAAAGCTAGATGAGTCAGCTTCCAAACTGTAAGAAAAATGGTGGGGAAGGGAATGTCAACGAATGAGGGAGACGGATAGAGATGCAAAACGTGAATCTCAAGATTTAAGAGCAGTGTCTAAGAACTCGCAGTCAAAATCAACAAATTCAATAAACCCGTCTTCGAAATCCGTCAATAAACGAAGAAAACACAACAAAACGGAAGGGCTTGCTTACAGAGATTTCACTTACAGATTAATATGACGAGGAATCTTCATTCGTCTTCGTTCTGGATCATGAGATTTCAATTGAAACTATTCAAATGTATAATTGATGATAGATAGAAAATTGGAGAGAGTGAATGAACTGAATAGTTTCCATTAACAAAAATGCGATGTTGTATTTTCCACTTTCCAGAAATTTCAATCTCTTACGCAGCCTTGTTCTTTGTTCAGGAGACTTTGAGCCTGATCATAAAAAGTCGGAAGAATTAAAAACGGTCAAAAAAAAAACGGTTGAAACTGATTTGATCGATATGAAATCCAGTTCGGTGTGCATTCTCTGTTTTAACAGGTAATTTTATAATTATTATACACCTTCAAAAGCATTCTCACATATGAAATCGAAATAAATCGAGGAAGTGGAGACTACAAACTATTGTCACAATAAAAGCACACCTCTCAAGCCCAAGTCTTCCACCAACTGCGCCACCCCCTTGGGACGTATGAACAACCTTACTTAATAGCAAAGCCAAATATGAATGAGAATGGAAACATAACGATAGGACTTTAATTCGATTATAATTAATTAATCAATCAAACTAATATTATTCAACCATTCAAATATTATATTACAAAACTTCAACCAAATCAATGCTATCAACCCTTTCAATATTATATTATAAAATTTGATTAGACACTCGTGTACGCTCAATAACCACGAGATTATTAGTTAGGATGCCCCTATTCTATCAAAAAATAAATTATCAGACTGCACAAAAAAAAAAAAAAAAAAAATAAATATATATATATATATATATATAATTAGTTTTTATGGTAAATTCAATAATGTTACTAATTTTATTACAATCGAATATAAAATGTAAATATAATTCTAAATTTTATAGAAAAATATTCTAATTCGATTAGGAAACAAGTATTACGACAATCTTTAATGACTAATTTTAAGTTTTTATTTTTTATTTTTATTTTAAGGACTAAAATATAACAACAAATTTGAAAGTTAAAAAATTAAAATTGAATATTCCAAAATGATATTTTAATAGTCTCAGGTAACATATTACAGTACAGTTTTTTTTATAATTTTTACAATCAATTTATTACGTTTTTATTTATACCATTTTATTTTTCATGTCACATTTAAAGTTTTTTTAATGTTAAATTTGAAATTTAATTATAAACTGCCTATGTTTTCTTTTATAATAATATATTATTAAATTAAATTTCTATTAAAATTGGCTTCAAACTTAATATAAAAAAACAATTTACATGGATTATGACATTACAAAATACAATCACAAAATTGAACCAAAATAATATTTTAGTCAATAATAATCTAACACCTTAGAATAACTCGATAAGTAGATAATAATTATTTAATCGATAAATATTACATAATTGAATATACTCGCAAATTAGAAAATGTCAACATTATTTAAATAAATTAGATATTAAAAAAAAACTTTCAAAACAAATTAAAAAAATATATATTAATAAAAATGAGATATCATATAGAAAGAAAGCACATATTTTAATGTCTTTATAAAGGAAAAGATTACACATATAAACCTCCCTCAAAATTCACTTCCAAATCATATATTAACTTCATTTTTATACAAATCACATCAGAACTATGTCTACTGTCATTATAAAAATCAACATTTTTTTTTTTAAATCACACATTTAAACAAATTATGCTGGTACATCCAAATTCATTTTTACCGCTCTATAAAAAAAATCCTAATTCAAATATCGTTCTCGTAGCGTAAATACTCAACCAACCATCCCAATAGAGCACTAGAAAACCAAACAGAGCCTTGAAGAACGAGTGGCTCAATAACAATTTCGCTTAGGGCCTGTTTGGTCAACTATTAATAAACGAAAAGAATAGGGTTAAGAATGACTTCTGGTATTTGAGCCACCGAAAATCATTCTCTTCATAATTACGTTTCTTCGAAAATCATCTTTTTATTCTCTCCATAACTTTTTTCACTCACATCATATTTATTATTTTATTTTTCTCGTTGTCATTATCATTCTCTTACTCTCAAACACAATTAATCATTATTTTCATAATCATTCGCTTAACCATAAACACAATTATTCATAATCATTCATCCTCTTATTCTCTCCCAATTTGGATTCATTTATTGTCTTTCCCCAGACAGACCCTTAGTCAAAACGATAGTATTGGCTCGTCTCCTCCCAAAGCCCTAGCTCTCTCAGTTCCGTTTTTGCTTCCTCATCTCTTCTTCGATTTCCTACTTTCCATTCTTCTTGACCCTAGCCGTTGATGCATTGCTCTCAATATTCGATTTCGACGGGAATTTGTTGATCACCGAAGAAGAAAGCTCTGTGTGGATCGCAAGCTCTGTTAATTTTGCCGGAGATAGTTGCTGAGGTAAAATTGGGCTTCTGAATTCATCGTGTGACTTTTTTTAATTGATACATTCTCCTCGTTGACCTCTCTATCCCAATACAAAGTGAAATCTGTTTTTCATTTTCATGTTTTGGTATTTTCTTGTTCTTCTTATTGTGGTTGGTTGTTAGCAGTGTCACTGGCAATGGACGAACGGAGTGTCGCCTATCTATTTGAAGTCGGTTGTGGTCTTAAATCACGTAAAAGAAAATATGAGAAGACATTATTTAGGTCACGAGGCTTGATCGGCTATTGTTATGAGTTTGAGTGAATATACTCATAAGCATCTTGACTCATTTGTTATTATCAAGTCAACAAGAACTTTACTCAATCATATAATATTTGATTGTATAATTAAAAGGTCACGAGTTTGCTTAATTTCCACCCCATATGTTCTTGAATTAAAATTAAGTTTTTTTTTGGGACAACCGACCCTACACCATCAAATTTCGAGACCCAATTATTAAGTTTTTTATTTTTCTTGCTTATGAGAATGCTAGTCAATGTGAGATTTGTATGCTGTGAAGTTTGGACACTTAATTTTAGACTGGAGTGTCCATGTCGGACATGGATACGTCCCTTACACATGTTCCACATGCTATTTTGTGTATCTCTCCCTTTTACCATACAATAATTTTGAGGCCAGACCTTTTTCTGGTCCAAATAATTTAACTTTTAAAGGCACAAAACGAGGTTCAATTTTATATACAGAAATCAAGAGCACAAGAAGTCTCAAAGAGTCGAATTACAAAATTAAATCCTAAAAAAATAAGCCCCAACACCCCTTCATCTCCCTCCTCTTTTCAAATTGTCGACCACAAAATAGCCACTCACATGTCAAATTATCTCTGATCGCCACCAGTTGCTTACTAACCTCTAGCTATAGTGCACATGAAAGTATTGTCCCTCTAAAGAAGTCAAGGTAAGCGCCTTCAATCAGACTCTCGCTATTTTGCACTTGATGTCGGCAAAGGCGTGCGCCTTGTCAATATATTTTAATAAATTTGGCCTTGTCAATTTTTTTTACAAGATAACTTAATACCTCAAAAAATAATTTGTATCGTAGTGTATATGTAATACTACAATAACATAATTTGTAAGGTTTGTTGTTCTTTAAATTTGTTTTTAGTATTATTTAGTTATGAAACAAAATTTTATGACATTAAGAATATATTTTCTATATCAATTTACACTTTGAATATTATATTTAATTATGCATTTATTTGTTGCGGCTTACTTTATTTCAAGTCTAGCTTTTTTTTCACCTCTTGTTTTAAGGATTACAAAGGGAATATGGCCTTACATTTGGACTTGCGCTTTATAAAGCAAAACTGAATTTCACTTGTATCCTTAAGAAAACATATCCCAACGAGTCTGTTTTTAGAAAGTGATGTGTTTATGTGTTCTGTCATGTCTAAGAGAGCTTAGTTGAATCCAAGGTCTCTTGAATGGTGCTGTATCCTGAGAGCGTTGTGCCGAATTATTCAGACCGGTGGCATGTATTCTCTAAGAACTGACATTTAACAATGGGCCTCGACCCAATATTTGGTTGTTGTTCTATTATGTTAAAAATTTCGAATCTATTTGCATTATAGATGTCTATTTTCTCCACCGGACTAGACTCCGCAGAAACCGTCCTGTTTCTTAATTAGGCGGGATTAGGGGAGTGAGCGGGAGGAAAAATTCTCCGGGCCTAATTCGGCCCCGTTTACTTTTATTTTATTTTTATAATTTATTTTTTCTCTCTTTTTTTCAAATTTATTTTTTACACAAATATTTTCTTTAATTATTAACTATCTAATAGAAAATTATGTTCATTTTTCATGAAAAATCAAATCTTAGAAATTATTATTAAAAAGTACTTATAAATTTAATATTAGAAAAAAATGTAAACGGTAAAAAATTATTGCAGGAAACTCAATCCTCGCGAAAAAATGATGAATTTTGCGGAGTCGAAAATTGATTTTGGTAGCAGGAATGGGGACAGGGAAGTCATTCTCTGGCCCCGCCATGCCACATGGATATCTGGTCCTAATTTGTTTTTCACGGAGAGTTTTGATTATCAACCTCTTTTGGGAGCATAATTCTCCAGTGTCAATATCTGAGATACAAGGACGAGACAATGTCCGTCGTAATGTTGAAGGAAATGGTTGTAAACGTTATTCTCTAATAATTTTGAAATTGAAAGAGATTCTAATGGTAACTTTTTCGAGATGTATGGGAAATATTCATAGCATCAAAGGAGCGAGCGAATTCCAGGGACTAAAAGGTAATTTTTCCAAAAATAATCATTAGCATTTTCTCCCCCCCACACGAGGCCTCAATTTCCTCATTAACAAGTAGCATAAAACATTAAATTCTTGTTAAATTTTAGAGACGGTTCACTTATTGGAGTAATGTCTTTTAGACTAAATTGAAGCTTTTGATGGGTGTTATATGCCCTATATCTTTCTTTTATATCAGAGATATGGAGGACGCTCAGGAAATGGAGGTCACATCATCTGAAACTGTCCCTGATAAAGCGTCTCAAGAGAATCATGAAACTCGTGATGAAATGCTTTCTAGGCATAGGTATGCAGAAGTTTGACCCTGTGTTCTTGCATCTTTAGCTTCTCTTACATGATAGTCTCATTTTTTTTAGTTATAGCATGTGGTTTCAATGTTTGCTGCCACAAAAGAATTGGTTACATTACTTGATATGCAGGTCACGCTGGATTTTCAGTCTTAAAATCATCGCCAGAGTTTAACAATCTTAGTCATCTGGATGTATTAAAAACATTTCAAAGATTCAGTTTATATCATATTCCCATTTCCTTTCGTTTCCTTGACTTGGTTTGTGTAGTCTTAAAATGTTCATTAGATAGATCATAGTAGGTTAGGCTCTTGTCCTTGCCCCATAAGACTAGTCGAGGTGCATGTAAATTAGTTCAGATATTTACGGATATATGAAAAATGCTCACCAGATCATTGCACTCTTTGAGTCCATCAAGAGGTAATAAACTTATGGCTATTTTTGTTTTCGGTAGAAGAGGAGTGGTTAATCACTATTACTCAAAAATCACTTGTTTGTATTTTGTAGTAAACAACCAGTCTTAACCACTCATCAAACCCTCTATCAAATTACTTTATCAAATTTCACATCAAAAATATCACTCAAGTACTACTAACACAAATTCTCAAACAAGTAATTAACTACTCAACCACTACTGACATCAATCTTCAAACAAGTATTCAACTATTATTAACCTCTTCACTCCACTCCACTCTTTTCTACCAAAAAAAAAACACACACACACCCTAATTAGAGTCATTTAGCTACAGTTGCTTGACATATACATATTTTGCCATGTTCAATCGGCTCCTAAACAAAGCTTATAGTATAATCCGTATAATTACTACAATATGAGCCTTTGGTACGATTGGTGATATTATTTACTTTTGCATTTCGTATCTTCCGCTGTGACTCCAACTGCATGGGGAGGGTAGTGGTAACATTTTCTGTAATGCTCGTAATTTTTTTTTTTTTTTTTTTGCGATGTCTTTATCTGCATGCAGAAAAGAGATATCACAGCTGCAGAACAAAGAAGTTGAACTTAAAAAGGCAGCAGCTAGAGGTAGCAAAGCTGAACAAAAAATGAAGAAAAAACAGGTGGAGGAAGAGATATCTCAACTTTCTACGAAGCTGAAAAAGAAACATACCGAAGAACTTGCATCCTTAGGCTATAGTAACAGTGACGGAAATGAAAAAAACAACCTCGAAAATTTAGTGAAGGCCATAGCTGGGGTATCAACAACAGCTCAATGTGACCATTCAAAACCCAGCAAAAGCACGAAACGGAGGGAGAAAAGGGCTCAGCAAGAGGCAGAAAGAGACAGAAGAATCGAAGAGGAGCAAAGCAACAATGTGAGTGATAGAACAATCGAGAATGAACAATTGGAGAAGAAGCTTGAATCTCTTCGTCTGACTGTTTATGAAATCAAGCCGGATGGGCATTGCCTCTACCGAGCCATTGAAAACCAGCTAGCCCTCGGTTCAGAAGGTTCATCTCCATACAACTACCAAGAACTTCGCAAAATGGTAGCAGCCTATATGAGAGATCATTCAACTGATTACATGCCATTTTTCCTATCAGAGAACGTCATAGAAGATAATTTGAATGTTTCACGGGCAGAAAGGTTCGAAAACTATTGCAAGGAAGTTGAGTCGACAGCAGCATGGGGAGGGCAACTGGAACTTGGTGCTTTAACCCATTGCCTTAAAAAACATATCATGATATTTTCAGGATCCTTCCCTGATGTGGAAATGGGAAAGGAATACAAATCTGGCGACGTACTTGGTTCGAGTATAAGGCTATCCTACCATAAGCACGCCTTTGGACTCGGGGAGCACTACAATTCTGTGGTTCCTATATGATCAGTTGGGTATATCATGAAGGGTCACTTTACTTTGGCATTTATTTTGCTAACATCTTTTGAGCCTTGAGTCTGTACCTAAAGGGCAAGAGGTCTGCTAAAATATATATCATGTTCTTTTTGTTACCTTCAATATATGTTTAGCATTCCTCACACACATACTCTTTGATTAGCAAATTGGAGTTCTGTTAGGGTGTGTTTCTTTAGATGAGTGGTTAACTACTGCTCCTCAAAAAATCACTCATTTGTATTTGGTAGTAAACAACCATTTTTAACTACTCATCAAATCATTTGTTAAACTGCTGAATCAAATTTCACATCAAATATACTATTCAATTACTACTAACACTCATCTTCAAACGAGTAATTAATTACCTATCTATTATTAACACCAATACTCCAAACTACCATTAACCCTTTCACTCCACTCTACTCTTTTCTACCAAAAACAAGCACATCCTTAGTTATAACACTATCATGTGGTGTGAGGAAAAATCTCCTACACCAAAGAAATGACTTCTCAATTGCTTTTCTTTCTGAAATTCGTGAATGTTCGGTTCAATTTGCGCGCACCACTTTTGAGTTATTTGAAGTTATTATTTTTTAGGGTAAAATACCATCTTCATCTTTGAACTTTGACAATTATTCTAATTGGTCCTTAAATTTTTTAAGTCTAATTTTAGTCCGTGAACTTTGAGATTTGTTTCAAATTAGTCCTTACATCTTTTTTTTTTAATAATTGGTCCCTAAAGAAAATTTGAAGTAAATATTAATTAAAATTAGTTCAATCAAATTAATAGTTTTAAAACTTTAGGGAATGAAATAGTGTTACCAGAAACTAAAATAAAACAAATAACAAAATTCATAACTAAAATTGGACGTTTAAAACTTGAGACACTACAAATGATATTTTACCCTATTTTACGTCTCTCTCTCCAAACAAAAAATAAAAAATAAATAAATAAACTCCTCAACTTTCTTAAAAAATAATGTTGGTGGTTATTGTGGGTAAATATTATCTAAATTCAGGTGAAAATAATAGTAAGAAGGTAATTGACTAGATAATCACCGTTTGTGTTTGGTGTTTGTGGATAATTGGATAACAGTAAAGATTAAAAAGAATTAAGATGAATAATTATTATTATTTATCATTTAGTAATAATGATGACTGTTGATAGTTCAAACAAGGAGACGTTATCGATCAAAACTCCCACCCAAACAGCCCAGAGTCGGACTTTAAATTGAATCAATTTTGGAACACTACTCTATCACCTTGTTTAAGTTTGTTAAGATGACTCAAGCATTAATAAAAGCAATTCTCAAACACTACCTATCTATCTATCACCTGCCTAAAATTAATTTTTTTACAAATTTTTTCTTTTGTTAGACTACTAAATTTAACAATTTCATAATCAAAATACATGTAATTGGTCGGTGTGTTTGTTTTTTTGTAGAAAGTAGTGGAGTGAAAAAGAGCAAAGAAGAGTATGTAAATTAATGGTAGTTGAATACTTATTTAGGGATTGATGTTAGTAGTGGTTAGATAATTAATTATATTTTTGAAAATTGATATTAGTAATGGTTGAATGATATATTCTATGCGAGATTTACTAATGTGATTTGACAGAGGGTTTGATGAGTGGTTAAAAGTAATTGTTTACTGATAAATACAAGCGAGTACTTTTTTTTTTTAAATCAGTGGTTAACCGCTCATCTTCTACCAAAAACAAACATAACCCTGTAGATATAAAAAAAAAAAAGAAAGTTGTCTTCGTTTGAATGGTTGGAGGATTCTCATACTCATTGAAAAAAAAAAAAACTCATTTGAAAAATGAGGGCAATAAGATATGTTCAACTGTTCACATCAAGCTGTTGGGATAAGAAAACACAAAGTAAAAATTCCAGTTGGACAGAAGAATCCATGCCTTAATTGGGAATTTTTGTTATTCTTGATTTCATAAATTGATCTTCAAGTTTTTTGATGGAACAATTGCAAACTATTCTCATTTGCCCTTTCAATGAAACAAGAGGCAACTCAAAGATCAGCCTAATTGCCATAATAGGGGTTGTTGTTTCAATTCAATTTCATTTAAGTTGTTGCACTTGAACTTCATCCAAATTTTCATTGGATTCTTTTCATCAAATCTTAATATCATTTCAAATGGTTGGCTACTAAAAGTTAATTGACTACATAAAAAGGAAAATTTTAACCTAAATATAATTATTAAATATATTCACTTGGATACCTAATTTTTTAATTCAACAACAATTAGAAAAGGGAGATTCGAACCGATAAAAGTCTTAGAAAACGTTTGGATGTGAAATTATAGAGTAATTATTTTGAATGATTCTAAATGAGAGATTATTTTGAGTGATTAAAATTTTGAGTTTTAGTAATAGCTCATTTGGATGATGATTTTTATAGAGCGAATGCAATTAATAACTCGTTTGAATGATGATCTTTGTAAACTGGCAGCGACAATAGCTCATTTGGATGCATATAAAAATAAGTGATTATTTAAACGGGTTAGTAACAATTAATTTAAAATTGGTGATTAGAAGTGAGTGGTAAAAAATAAGTAAATAGAAATGTATGATTATTTTGATTTGTTAGAAATAAGTAATTAAAAATGAGTAATTATTTCGAGTGATTGCAATAACTAGTTTGAATGTGCATGTTTGAAAAAGAGTAAAAAAAACTCATTTTTAATAGCTAGTTAATAACGCGAAACAAACACTCACTTAACCTTTGCTGGCTATACTTGAAAGAATATAATTTAGAAGGATTTTTCAACAAGTAAATCCAATAAGCAAGAAAAAAATCCTTTGGTGGGGGACCTTTCAACTTGCCATCTCCTTCCTGTGTGCAGTTGCTGGTATGATCTTCATGCAACTGCTGAAAGATTTTACCTTTACCAAAGCATATTTATTTTCCAAGATCTTTTTAGCCTTTCCCACAATTATTTTGTTTAGAAATGACTGCCAATTCTCTTGCACAGGAAAAAGGAAAATCCATAACTTCTTTAAAATTGGATAAGCCTCAAGCTCTTATCTCCAACTAAGCAGATGCCCCAAAATAAGTTAGGCCAAGTCAAGCTCAGCACTGTGAAAATGACAAGAATATAAAGAGAGACAGAATAAAAGTACAAAAGATGGCATGGCTGGTAACGGATTCATCCCATGATAACCGACCAGGTACTTCGGAATTAATTTTCTACTAATTTTCTTGACTCTTAAGGGGTGCTTGGATTGAGTATTTAGAGGTAGGATTTACTAAATACTCCTAAAAAAAACTACATCCATCATTATTTCTAAATACTCAAAATAAATCCTCATTCTAAATATTCTTCAAAACTACATCCGAACAAGCTTTTGACTGCAATCATTATTTTTAAATACTCCAAATAAATCTTCATTCTAAATCCTCTTAAAATCTTAATCCAATTGTCCCGATACAGTCGAGATGCACGTAAATTGGCCTAACCCTTAGGGGCGGTTTGCTACATACTTTTATGAAGCTATTAAAAATGAGCTTTTAT
Organism: Cyclanthera cordifolia; assembly: GCA_037832605.1. Lineage (NCBI taxonomy): Eukaryota > Viridiplantae > Streptophyta > Magnoliopsida > Cucurbitales > Cucurbitaceae > Cyclanthera > Cyclanthera cordifolia. The sequence goes on from JBBMEG010001277.1 coordinate 25,032, forward strand.
AATCACACTATAATAACCTCAACCAAACGAATTGGTACTACAATTTCTTCTTCATAATCACTCAAAATAACTCCTCATTTCTAATCACTCAAAATAATTACTCCACAATTATTCATCCAAACAGCTCCTAACGGATATCAAACAATAGATGCCAAATAAGAAGCCTGGGACATTGAGAAATGGAGAAGAAATAGCTCCATAATTTCATCAAAGATAAGTACCTCTAACTTTGGTTTGTGCATTAAGTGTCTCCACATTTTCCATGAGACTGCAACCTGTCATTATCAAATATCATGAAGGTATTTATGAAATCTGCATACACAGCTTCCTCAAGTTATATTCCTTTCAAATGATATCCAATCTCAAAAACCAAAAGAAAAATCCAGCCAAAGATTCTGATATTCCAACTTGCAGAAAAAATGAACAGACAATCCAACCTCAGTATAAATAAACCAAAATGGGAGCTTTAAACTCATCAAAAGCAAAAAAAAAAAAACTAAAACTTCATTCTCGACTGAAAGGCAACATTTTGAAGAGACATGGATATGAATGCAGTGAAAGGATTGGTAGCAGAGAGACCAGTAGTGATTTTCAGCAGGAGCCAATGCTCAATGAGCTATACAGTAAAGACACTAATATCAAGCTTTGGGGCTAACCCTACTGTGTATGAGCTTGATGAGATACCCAATGGGCAGCAGATTGAGACACTGCTGATTCAGCTAGGATGCCAGCCATGTGTGCCTGCTGTGTTCATTGGTCAGAAGTTGATTGGTGGTGCCAGAGAGCTCATGAGCCTACAAATCAGGAATGAGCTTATTCCATTGCTCATGAATGCAAGAGCTATATGGGTTTGAAACAACAGCAGATACACTAATTGTTTTTTAGAAATTTGCTGATAAAACTCTTCCTACCTTTTAATTTGACTCTATTTTGACTTTCAAAGTTGAGAATAGAGAGCACTTTTTACCCTCTTGTTCTTCATGTATCTCAAACTAATCATGTAAATAAAGAGGGGTGTCCCTATAGCATTTACTATCCAATGAAAATGGCTGTGTTTTCTTTCTTCATTATATGATCTTCTACGACCATCATGAGTTGTCTAGTGGTCAATGAAGAGATATAAGAGTTTACGAGTTCACTCCATAACAACCACCTAGCTAGAAATTAATTTTCTATGAGTTTTTTTGACAACCAAATGTTATAAGGTCCGGTGGTTTTGTCACACGAGAAGAGTTTAAATGTGCATAAGATAACCCAAATATTCATCGATATCAAAAAAAAAATAAAAAAATTGATCTTATGCAACTTAGAGACGTAACAAGTAAAAATGAAAGTGGAAATAAGCTTAGTTCCATATTTCTTACACTAGTGATTTTGGGCTCACACAACAGTGACAAAGAATTTAGAACTGATGTTCCGTTCTTAATAATTTACGATGGTTCACTGTTCATGAGAGCTTTCATGAAGAATTGAATAAAAATTAAAAAGCATCCAAATAGATTTGATGCTAAGAGCTGACCGCACTCATGGCATCCAAGTGTTGGATCAGTTTTCTTGACAAGAATAACAATCAGAGAATTGAAATTGTAAAATAAAACAAAGCTACAACCACCAGTACAAGATGGCAAGTACCTCGACTTTCCTTCTCTCAAATTTCAAGGTGGTTCAAATATAGTCTTAAATGGTTGCTGAAGACAGACAGCTTTGTTCTTTTCTTTTCTCTTTCAGGGATTTCAAGAGCAGTTGACTATTGGTCGGTTCGTTATGAGACTCTGAGCAATAGGTGATAGCTGGTCGAGATTTCTCTTTCTTTTTCAATTCCTATAAATATCTAAAAAAATCATCTCTACACATATGAGAAGCTGAGCCAATAATGTCATTTGTCGACCAAAAATGGAACTACCAATCGAAAATGAGAGAGAAAACAGGTATATAAGCCACTGCCAATCCGAACCTGATAGGACAACAAGTCTTGACAGACATCGACATTAGTATCATATTGTACAATTATGGCATAAAGCCATAAACTCTCAATTTTATTTTTGGTTCGCCTAAAAAAACTCATATCAATGAAAATGTTGCCCCTTACGTACGTACACATTATCTTTCCTTTATCTTAGCAATGTGAGACTTTAATTGCATTACTAACAATCCTCCTTTCGAACAGAGTACACCCAATTCACCTTCTTTGTTCTATAGAGGAATCTTTGGTCCCATTCCAACAGAACCAAAAGTCCACAAGAATTTCAGTATTATTTTCTTACTTGCAACCTGGTTCCTATAAAGTTTATGTCCATAGAATTGCTAGGCAATAAGGAATCTAGATGGAAAGGAAACAACAACATGAGATGTTTTAAGTTAATACCAACAAGGAGATCTACTCTTGCCTGAATAAAGCTTTTAAAATTTTCAATTGCTTAGATATAAGGCCTCCTTAGCAGGCTTGAGGGCTTGTAGGAGCTCTCGCTAACAAGTTTCTTTTCTTTGGATAGCCTGTAATATAAAAATCGAATACGGGTTTTAAATTGGAACTTTTTCTACCAATGCTATTCAACTTAAAAGCTTCAGCTAAACAACTCTTGTCCAAGGTGACACAAAGCCATTGCATCCAAGTTCTTCAGTGAAACTATTGCCCCCCAATGGGCTCTCCTGAGGCTCTTAATAGTTTATCTAAACCACTCTAAAAGAACAAATTAAATAAAGAAGGAAAAAGTGAGATTTTCCAGCTTTGATAAAAATTTGTTTCTTTCCCTAAAATGCACTATCAAATGGCAACAAGTTATTACAAATGAGCTTTTACAATGCCTCTTCAAACAAACAAATCCAAACGAGCTATTGTAATCATTCAAAATAATCGATCATTTCTAATCATTCATTACTCAAAATAATCATTCATTTCTAACCCCTCAAATAATCACTCATTTCTAACAATATTCAAACGAGTTATTGTCTGCAATCCTTCTACAAAAACCATCATCCAAACGATCGATTGATTAACTGCTACTCATCTACAAATACCCACATCCAAACGAGTTATTACTAAAAATTCAAATTCCAAATCACTCAAAATAACCCCTCATTATAATCACTCTACAATTTTACATTCAAACACCTTCTATGTGCTAACCCAAATATAGAACTCAGATAGTTCTAGAGGTACAGAACCACCTTACATTCAAGAGGTCTGGTGCTCTCCAAGTCCAAAATGAAGACCCAAGTCCCTGGTTCTTTCCTACTAAACAGCTAATAACTTCCCTTAGTTACAATTTACCACAAACTCTTTGTACTTACTCTCCTCCCATAATTTGTCCTATCACTACATTCAGTTTCTATCAAAATTTAAAGCTGAGTTGTTGGCATCTCCCTCCCTTCTCTTCTTCCTCATTTTCTTTCCTTCTCAATCTTCTATATACTTCTTTCATATGTCAATGAAGTGGTTTGCTTCCTTGAAAAAAATAAATAATAAAATAACAGAGAAAAGGATCCACCTGACTATTATTTCAAGCTAACTGCATGTCACCATTCAATCTATTTTTTATTGAGAATCTCATAAAGAAATTACACAGCATGTGTTTCAAAAACGCTAAGGAAATAGTCTTATTCTTAAATATGTAATTAATTTGAAATACTACTTTGTTTTTCAATACTTGCATTCCTTCGCCAATTATTTACTGCTTCGCGAACAGTGGATTGAGCTTGGCTGATCTCCTCAGCAGAAAACTTATGTTCAATAATTCCCAAAGGTCCAGGCTGCAAAACCCTTATAACAGTTTCCATCTCTTGCTCCAATTGCCTATATGTAGAAGTAAAAACATTAAAGTGGTCCTACAGCTTCATTCACAATTCATTAAAGAATTGAATAACTTGCGCACTCAGCTTCATAAAAGAAATAGAACATCTATGAAAACATCAGAGAGATCAATGGTTTCATTCCCAATTCATTTTGATGAACCTGTTAATTAATATATACAAATCACAACTTTTGTAGATTGAATTCACAAATAAGAGTCACACAAATTATTTACAGATTGCACATTAAACACAAACAAAATGAGAACTCAAATATCAAAATCCATAAGAGCCAGAGCAAATCAAATGCATTTTTAAAACGTTCAACGAATTCCGATTTGCTCCATTGGCAAGCAGAATCTGGACAACCTCTTCTTGCCCAGCCTCTACGGCACAGCACAGAGGCGTATATCCAGCATTGTCTACGACATCCGCCTCTGCTCCCTGCTCGAGCAATGCCTCTACGCACTCAACTCTGCCTTTAAACGCCGCTCGGTGCAGAGCCGTCCACCCGTTCTGGTCCTTTCCGTTCACTCTCGCTCCCGCTGCCACGCAACTTCTCAAACCTCGAACGTCGCCAGCTCTTGCCGCTCTGTGCAATGCATCGCCTAATCTCAACGAATCTAACAAATCTAAGTGACCATTCTCCAATGCAAGTGTGAACGCTGTCCTTCCATCAGAGTTCACTGCATATTTCACGTTTGAACAACTTAGAAGATACTCCACAACTTCCAGGTGTCCTTTTGCCGCTGCAGAATGTAGCGGGGTCCATTTTTGCTGATCCACCGCCTCTGGATTACCACCAATAGCAAGGAGGAAACGTATTGCCTCCACGTGACCGCAAGTTGCCGCTGCGTGGATCGGAGTACGGCCTTCTGAATCGATTGAATTTACTGGTATGCCAGGAAACCCTTTGAGGAGTAGCTCTATGAAATCTACACGGTTCATTGTTGCCGCTATGTGTAAAACCAAATCGATAGAGAAATCGATTTGACAATGAGAATCAATCAATCGCTTTACAATATCGATCTTCGAGGTCCTAAGAGCCAGCGATATCATCGATCGTTTGAGAGAATCCTTAACATTGACGTCTACACCAGCATCAATAAGCGCTGAAACTAACCATAATTTTCCAGACGAAATAGCTGGTTTCATAAATGAAGTCAATTGAGACTTCGTACAACCAGAAATCGCTTTATTCAAAAGAAAACTCAAATCGGGTATTCGATTATGGTGCGAAATTAGGAATTCAGCAACATGAGGACCGACGAACGAGATGAGCAACGAAGCGTCCTTGAAAACGTGGCGTCCAGGTTTGGAAAACAGACGGCGGAGGTCATCGCTACTAGCATTGCCGATCGGAAGCATGGCAGATCGGATGGAGATTTTGTCCGATGGAGTACTGATCGGAGGCTGATCTGAGGGTTTGCAGGAAATTGTGTATGAAGAAGAAGAAAGCGGAGGAATCACAGAGTAATTTTGTGAAAACAAGAACACCGAAGGATTCGATGAAGTTAAACAAACTGCAACAGGCATGGTGTGCATCAGATTGGAGATCGTGAAGGTTGCACTACAGTTCTCTCCTTTCATGAATGAAATTTCCACTTCAATCACATCAGCTTTCACTAATCTGTCCATTTTTTTCTCTTCATGAGAGAGAATTTCCTCTAGAAAATCTCAGAAAATCTGAGCCTAGTTTCTTCAATCTTCTCTGCTGCAGACCCTGAATTGTGAACAACAAGAACAAGAGAAATCAATGAACAATGTACATGTACGGACATAAGCAATTTCATTTATATTTCTATCTTTGATTTTTTGTTTCCCACTTGATCCTTGATTGTTCAACTCTGATGAACTAATGGAATATATTCATAGTTAGGAATTATTCCCATGGTTGAGATAGTTATTAGAAGAATGAATAAGGTACGACTTCTTTGGTGGGCTGAGTCTAATCTGATAGACACATGGATTAAGATTTATATTTTATTTTGGAAGAAGACAGGAATTCATGCTGTTCTTTTAGGCGGGTATTCTTTAAGTTTTTGCTGAACTTTTTGTAGTGTTCTAATAAAAACTAAAGAGGACAAGAAATATTTAAGTCATGCAAAGGCATGAACTAAATATTAATATCCACATATGTGGTCTAATATTGGTCACATTCTATTTTATTTTGAACTCAAAAATTAAAAATAAAACAAAGAAAAATAGAATGTGGCATAACGACCGGACTCTGAACACCAATCAAACTAATCATAAGTGATTTTACTTAGAATTTGCTAGAGGGGTCAAATGACCATAACCAAAAATCTAGTGAGGCTTGCAATCTAATGTAGTCTAGGAGGTTAGACAGAGTTAGAAAGAGTTGACCATTAAATGGCTTCCAATTCATTCAAATTACTTCATAGTTGAAAATTCCAAGCACCTGAATCGACATCTGTTAGGGAGAGATCATGATGAATGGTAAGATTGAAAAGTCAGGGGAAAACTATACTAACCGCATCACAACTGAGCCATTTCCAAAACGAAGTTAATAAGCCATTACCAATCCGACGAACTACACGTTCATAAATAAGATTCAATGTAGAACAATAACCTCCAAGGAGCTTTAAAAGAAGAAGATCTCACTAACTTTGGCCAGCCGAAACCACTTAAAGAAGCATTATGTTTAGCATCAATAAGCCTTCTCCACAAAGCATTTTAACTCGTGAATGTAACTCATATCCATTTGGACACTAGCATTTTATTCTACTCATAAGTTTGGGAAGCTAGGTAGTCTCCCAGTTAACATTACCTAACTCACTATCACCTTTTGAACCTTTGAAAGAAATCTCTCAAAACCTATTCAAATCTTTTTTACATTTGTAAGGAACCTGGAATAAGGAGAAATAATAAATTGGAATACTAGCAAGAATTGACTGAATCAGTATATGTTGACCTCCTTTAGAGATGAAACATGCTTCGAATTATGAAGTTTCTTCTCCATGCGCTCAAAGATTGGGTCCCAAAAGGCAAGTTTTTTCTGACTACCTCCCATCGAAAGTCCCAAGTATTTGGCCAACATTCTTGTTTGCAACTGAAGTTAGAGACCATCCAATTCACACAAGAGAGATCAACATGTACGCCTATCAACTCACTTTCGGACAGATTTATCTTAAGCCATGAAGCATATTAAAAAAATTTAATCACCTGAAACAAGCCTTCCAAAGCAAACTAATCAGCTTGAGAAAATAAAGTGTCATGCAAATCAGAGATGACTAATCCTGAAATAAAAACTACCATCAGCATGACGTATCTTACCTATGCTTGCACTGTGTGTCAATAAACAGCAAAGCAATCCAAAACCAAAAAATAAAATAAAAAAAGAGAAAGAGGGTCGCCTTGTTGAGTACCCTTAAAAAGGTGGTCTACCATTAATAATGATAGAATAATTTGCAGTCTAGATACAACCTCAAATCTATTTTCTCCAATGTAAATCCAAAACCTTTTGCGTGTAAAACCACATCCAAAAAGTCTCAAGCAACCATATCAAATGCCTTATCAATATCCAATTAATCACAACCATTGTTTTACGCAAGAGGGTCCAATCATCTATTAGATCATTTTTCATAAGAGAGACATCTAAAATTTATCTATCTTCAACAAAAGATAACTAACGAGAATAGAAGCACAACTTCTAACCGATTTGAGAGAACCCAAGCAATGATCTTATAAGCACGATACCTGATACTAATGGGACAAAAATTAGACATTGACTTGGAATCAACTTTCTTAGCAATTTGCAATTAAGCAGATATATGTCTCATTCAACGACACAATGATAGTCCCAGTGTGGAAAAAATAGTTAACCGTGGCCGAAATATCCTGCTTCATGATATCTCAGAAAAAAATTGAAAAATTAAGCAGCAAAACCATCTGAACATAAAGTTCTATTAGAACCCAAGGAGCAAACTGCACTAAAAATCACGAGTCTCGACTTCGGTAAAAGGCATCTCAAGGTCGTCAGCATGTGATTGAGATATGAGACTCTAATCAAGGTTAGTTGATAGAAGCTCGGTGAACCATTCTTAGTAAAAGAGTGAAACGAGAATCAATAAACTTTGATTCAATGTCTAGTGAAGATAATAGGCGAGAACCATCTCTAGATAAGAAAGAATTAGAGTTTTCATCCCCCTACCGTAAGCATTGAATTTTGTAACGTTGCTTTGATGAGATATGGTCATGTGCTGTCAGGAACTCAATTTGTTCTCTAATATGTCTATAAGGTTCAGAAAAAAATAACAACGTTGGTAACTGAGCGGAATCCTGCTTCTTTACTCTGCTCCAATTCAGAATAAATTTTCTAGGCCTTTCAGTTTCATTATGGAGCTATGGCCAGGCCAACCTACAACCAGATGTTGTGTCCACCAACTTTCAATTAAATCCCTAAAGGATGGGCTTTGTTTCCAACGCTGGATGAAGATGTGCTTCTGGCATCATGTAAAATTATTCTAAAAACAAAGGGTGCAACCAGTGTTCAATGGGAGAGAAAAATAAAAGGGAAGAGAAGCCCATTACTCGAGAGTGAGACTGGGTGTTGAGTGGGGATAAGTAAAGAGAACAACACATCCATCTATGAGAGAATGACGAGGATCGGTGATGCGTAAGAAAAGACGATAGACCAAATCACACCTTCAATAAGTGTTGTAAGAGGAGAGAAAGAAGGGAAGAGCAACACATTTATTAGTGTTGTTAGCCTGAAGATCAGCGAGACATAAGAATCAGAACGATAGAAAACAAATGGATGAAAAAAAAAATACTATCTGCCAGAAAGTCAAATAGGTAAGGATATGATTTCCACACGACAGAGAGAATAATGCATATAAGTCTCCATCTAACCGAGGAAACAAAATCAGCAGAAGGAAACCCCATAATCACCGAAAAGTGGAAAACGGCAAAAACAAAAAAAAAAACCTGGAAAATTGGAGCTTCACTCCAACTATTTTCAAGTCCAAACACTTCCCAACAGTCTTGAACCCTAACATCTGAAGGAGTTACATATCTAACTCCGTAGGCTCAACAAAGACAACGAAAAAACAAGGGGAAAGTTGCCCTCACAAAGAAAAACCCGACGGGGCGAAGAATCATAGAAGACTCGAGTAAGACCAAATATGTCTAGGGATTTGCGGCCATCACAAAAATGATCAGATCCGATAGTTCCATGGAGTACCCGAGAAGAACAAAACGAACCAGTCACCGGTGTGTAAGGATAATGAATCTTATGGAGTTCGCCGGATTTTATGTCTCGTTGCTCCCCCTCCGGCGCCGGAAAATTTTAAAAATAAATAAATAACCATTACTTAATCCTATAGCTTATCATTTACAGAAAATCTTCAGCAACTATCTATCAATAAAAAAATTCAAGAAAACTGTTTGGAGGAATTACCTGAAAATGCCGGAGAAGGGGATGGAATTTCCCAGTCGAGAAAATGAAACTGGCATCTCTGAAAGTCTTCGAATGTGCCGTCGCCGCGGTTAGAAGCTTATATAGGCATAAAGAAAACGACACCGTTTGGCTTTGCTTCTATTTAGAAAAGAGAGATGAAAATTATTAAATTTGTATGATTTTTGTTCATAATCATTTATAATTACTGTGTCGCGGGTTGCGTTAAGTAGTTTATTAGATTAAAAATCTAAAATCATAATTGATGCATTTGAATAATTACCCCATAATTTTTTTAATTATAAATCGAGGCACGGGGACCATTAGTCCAAATAATGAAAGTACTGTGTCATCGATTTTTTGGTCGGCTTGCACCCTTGAGGTCTTGGAATCCGGCTCCTTCGGGTCCCGGCATTTCCCTACATCCCCTACGACCCCGCAAACCATCACGTGTCCTTTTAGCATGTTTTGTCCTCACTCACATGCATCTTAGGAAAATTAGGAGGAGGTCACCCAATCTAAGACTACTCTAAGCACGCTTAACTGTGAAGTTCCTTCGATTGAGTCACCGAAAAGGAATGTGCACCTTGGTGGTATAGGTGGTACAAATTAATTATCTTATGTCTTAACCATGGGACTATATTCCAAAGATCTATCTCATTCGGATATGGACTCGGTTCATTCATGTACCCCTCCTAATCCCGTGCGTTACAGGTTTCGAGACATTATTAATTCATAATTACTCTAAAATCTTTTAGCATTAGTTTATAGAAAATAAAAATTATTTGTTGATAAATGACAATGTAAATAATTTGGGGAGGAAAAATAATAGAATGGACAAAACACATAGAAAAATGACCTGGGTAAAATAAAGATGCTCGGTGTTATTGAAAAAGTGAGAATGTCTTTACAGTAAAATTTGGGTACTATAAATATTTACTATATAATTCCCACAATTGAGAGGACAAAATGTCACACGGTCAGTATATACAAAACTTAGGATAAATTATAAATTTGATCATTTGATTCGCTGAAAGTTAAAGTTGGGTTATCATGGTTTAAACGTGTATACTTTAATTTTTATGATTTTAACAAATTTACAATTTAGTCTATATAATTTGAAAAATTAGAACTTGGTCCTTGAGATTTGATAAAATCTAAAAAATAATTTATACGATCCATAATTATTGGTTACTAAAATATGTAGAAGATAGTTATTTATGTGTTTAATAATAAGAGTTGGAGATAAATAATTGATTGTAAACAAACATGCATAATTCATACATCATAAGTTACATCTACGTACTTAATTCGTCTACGATTTACGAATAACATTCGCTATTTTTTAGGTTTTATCAAAATATTTAAACTAAAAATTTTATATTTCTCCAACTTATTGAGACTAAATTATATATTTTTGCAAAATATGGATACTGAAATCTATATTTTAAAACTATAAAAACTAAATTTTGGCTTTTCCACCAAATATATAATTTACCAAAAAAAAAACTATTAAAAATGATGATTTGGCAAAAAAAAAAAAAAATGTTACTCATAAATCAAACACTTTCTCCCTTTTTATAGCAAGTGGGTTATTTTTTTATTTTTTTTTAATCATTAGTGGGTTGTTTACATTAATGTCAATGAAATATATATTTATAAATTTGAGACCAATTATCAAGTAACTAGTGATCCAGCTTGAATAATGAATCTTAATGAAAATGACTTAGTTACAAGTTAGAGTCAAAGTCAAAAAAAACTTTTTTTAGTATGTCAATATCTTATCATGAATAAGAAGTCATCAGTTCTAATATTTCAATCATAGTTTAACTAAAAAAAGTACAAATGCATAGAATGTACATCTAAGAAATACAAAAAACAGATATTTATTGATATGAATGTGGGAACGAGAATTGTTTTAAGCCTACGATGATACACAAACTTACAATGACAGGCAAGCACATATATACGATGGCGGATGGCATTTGACGACGAACACTCTTTAACATCATACTCTTACGATGACATCACTTTTCATTAACTACACTCGTCATGAAACATTGCTAGATGCGAAAAAAAATCACGTTGTTTAACGTACAAAAAGATATGTAGTAACGTAGTGTTTTGGCCTCTTCACAATCTACAAATATCACATCTCAAACATGTTGAAAAATCAAAACTTCAATGACTAAATTAAAACTTTGAAAAATATTAATAAAATTAAAAAAAAAAAAAAAAGAAAAAAAAAAAAAAAAAGAAACCCAAACGCGGAAATAGTTTGTAGCCTAAATTTAATAGACTTGCTTCTCTTTTTAAAAACCAATATAATATATATATATATATATATATTACTGTTTGTTTAATGGGCTCAAAAGTTACATATAGCGGCCCAAATAATAAGGAGTTTCCTTCGGCCCAAAGATACAATTATTTCAAAATGGGCCATAATTTCCTTCATAGAGGAAATAATACAAAATTTCTATTATTTTTTAATAACAAAATTGTTTTACTTAAAATAAATGTCTGTTAAAAACAATTAATAATAGATAATAATGCCATCTCAATATACTCTCTATATTAGACTCGAATTAAAAAAATTACTAATAACTTTAATTGATAGATTTTTCTACACTTTTATATTAAATTTTCAATTTATCAAAAACAAAAAGAAAACGGATTCAAATGCAGATTCCAGTAGAAAGAAACAAAAATAAAAATAAATTTATGTTAATTTAAAAAAAAAAAAAAAAACATTATGATTATACACTCTCTTCTTTTTCTCTCTCTTTTTTCTTTATTTTTTATTATACACCTCATAATTAGTTTTTTTTTTTTTTTTAATGCAAGAATTATGTGTACATGATCGGGGTTGGAATAAGTTAGATATTTTTTATGATTAACGAAAAGTTTCGGATTCGCCAACCCTTCAAACCTTATGCATTAGAGCAATCCAACCCTATGTTTTCGAGTTGAATTGGGTTCTCGAGTTATTTTACTCTCTACTTTATTATATAAATCAACTCTATACATAACTCATATTACCTATTTTACTAGCTCACGTTATTTAACAATATGCTAAAAAACTTATTTTATTAGTTTATTTATATTTTCCACAAACACGTATATGTATGTACTATTCCATTATTTTGAGTTGTGTTGAACGAGTCAACAATTCATCAAACTTATAACTAACCCTACATAAAGAAAATTTAGATAACTTGAACATTGAACGAATGGATACTAGTACATCACTGATTCAATAATCGAGTATACTTTCTAATTTAGTATCGATATGCGATAAAATGAAATGGGTGATGGACAAAGCCCTTTGTTTATTTATAAGAAAGAATAATGTTGCATGCATTAACTCAATTATGTTTTTGCCTTTTCATATACATTGTACAATCTTTGTTTGTTGGGTGATTGTTCTGAAATGAATTTGAAAAGAAACAATAAATATATCAATTTCCAATGCTACTTTCTCATACATTGTATCTCTTCATCATCATCATCTTTCTTTAAAGATGATTATCATTTCTTTTTTACATTTCATATTCTATGGTTAATTTTATAATATGAAGACCCAACTTGGTGGGTGGAGATTCAAAGAACATGGATTCATGTCAACTTTTTTTTCTTTTCTTTTGGGTTTTTTTTTATAAATTATACAATTTTTTTTTTTTTAATTTCAAGAACATTGATTCTTAGAGTTATAATTATCAAAGACTTATTTAATCATTTGATTTTATACACTAGTTTGATATTTAGATAATAAATACATTTATGTTATAGTCATTGTTTATTTATTTTTGTTATATACTGCTTACATGCATTTTTTTAAGATAATTCAATATTCTTTTTTTTGTGAATGCTGTGATGTTTATACGCATTTTGACTACTGTCACCTGACATATTGCTTGATTCTACAACATTTGAATGTCAAGTAAACCTTTGCAAAATTAATTTATACCTTATATGGCTACCATAGATTGAACTGTCTATAATAAAATATTTATTATCTAAGCTATATTTACTTTTTGTGGAATATGAGTAGTTAATCACTGATTTTCAAAAATCACTCGTTTTAATTTAATAATAAATAATCAATTTTAACCATTCATCAACAATCCTCTATCAAATCATTATTAACATTAATTTATAAACAACCAATTAATTATCAAACCATTGCTATAATTAATTCGAAAATAGAGATTTAGCTGTAAAATTTAATTGTTTATTTTAATTTGTAAGTTGATGGTTATGCATCATTAATATTAATACCAAACAATGAACATCAATATTTTCAATATCGTTTATCGATACTTGCTTCAATTTACATGTACTTTTATTATTTGTAGTAGTGATACGTCTAATTCTATCATATTTTGTTATTGGAGGTAATTCGTATTAATTTTATTTTCATATAAATAGTTGACATTGATTTCATTAATCTATAAGAGCCTTATAATTTCGAGATTTGCTTTTCTACATTTTTATTTTAGGGATATTCAAAATTTCTTACATTTACATAGTTATAGCATATGACTAACTATTATAGCCGTTAGTTCAACAAATTATGATTGTTATGTGAATATATATCCACATAAACTTCCAAAAAAAAAATCAAAATCAAAATAGTAAAAATTAAATTTGTTATGGAATAATTTATTTAAATTATCAATCACAATTAATTCATAAATATCATTATAATTAGTCATATAATACACCAAAATACAAAAAAAAAAAAAAAAAAAAAAAAAACATGTTTGAGAAAATCTACCAATAATTAGTCAAAAAAAACATTAAAAAAAAAAGGAAAAAGAAAAAAAGGTAAGGAAGCATGTGGAGTCATTGTTATCTTATAGCATAAAGTAGAGGACAAAATTTGAATATATAAACACTAGGGGTATTTTGGGGTTTTCATTATGTAAATATTTATTTTTGTTGTCCGTTAATATTGCAACACGACAGTGTGTTTACTAACCAATAAGAGAGCTTTATCAATATGTCAAAATAAAAAAAAATAATAATAAAAAAATAGCATTGTCAACTGTTTCCAATACAAATTAAAATATAATATTTTTTGAATTAATAAAAGTGAAAAATTAATTAAACCCACTTGTCCGATTCAAACGACAAGACAAACCCCCCACAATAATTAATAATCATTATATATGCATTTATTATTATTATTAATTTAATTTATTAAGTCGGTTGCCTTGTATTTTTGTGGATTATTATTAATTTTCATGAAGACACCTGCCATTTGCAATTATACCCTTCTTTACTCTTTTTTATAATATAAATTTTGTTCATTTTAATTTAGTTATAGAAAAATACTTATTAATTATTAAGTTTTAGTTAAATAAAATAAATAAATAGATTAAAAATAAATTAATGAATAACAACAAACAATAAACAACTGCAAATCTTTTATCTTAATTGTTGTCGAATTCAATAAATGATTTTACCATGAAAAAAACACTTTAAAAATTATAAGAGCACATATCATCTTTAGCATCTTCTTAATTATTATTATTTTTTCTTAATTACTAAAAAAAATTTAAATATTTTTATTTCACACCAAAAGTTTTTTTTTTTTTAATACCACAAATATTTATTTTTATTTCAATTTTATCATGTCCGTGAATCAATAAAATTGAAAGCATATGTTTTAAGTTTGATATAACGTAATAAAGCGAGCAGTTATTACGCTCTAAAAAGAAAAAGGACAAAATAAATTTTGGAGGAAGGTGAGAATTCAAATTGCACACGTCTATAATAATTAAATATTTTTTACTTCTTTTCTAATTATTTTACTTTATTTTAATTACCATTCTAATTTTTGTTTGTGAGTTTTAAAATTTTAATCTTGAATCACTTCTCTGACTTATTTTCGATACTATTTTTCACTCTAATCATATTAAATTTTTGTTCTTCATAATCATTCTCTTCATTCAAATATAAATAATCATTATTTTCATAATTATCTTAATTTATATTCTCCTAATTATCGTCTTTCTTATGAACACTCCTAAACGATGTAAGTATAATTGTGCTCATTCTTTCTGTCGACATTTCTTTATTGGATTACTAGGAGAGAAAATAACTCTCTCATTTATTCTATCAATTTTATAAATATGTTCACTTTTTTTTTTAAATTTATATTCAAATTATTAACATTATTAAATCAATTTGAATGAAAATGAACTCGATTTTTTTCGAGAAGCTTTTTTTTTTATAAAGAATCTCATAGGCTAAAATTGAGATTTTTGAAAAATTATGAACTGAAATAATAATTGTATGGAATGAGTTATTTAAAGAGAAATTAACTCGGAGAAAACTTGAAATTGACGCGATAATTTTGATTAAATTTAAAAAGAAAAGGCACAAGATTCGGTAGAAAATTGAAAAATGAAGAGAAGGTAAGAAAGTTAGTCTAATTGAACTAATTAAAAGATTATTTGATTTATCATGCCATAAGAGTAATGGGTTTTTTTTTTAATTGACCGTGTTATCGGAGTCATGTTTTCTCAAAATTATGACAGGAGTCTCTTTGAATTAAAAGATGCTTGATTTCACATGGATTGTTTAGCGATTCGTAAAATTTACGTGATTCATATAATGCATGAGTTGACATCTTATTTGTGGTTTACTATAGTCAACG
>JBBMEG010001297.1:0-42869 GCA_037832605.1 Cyclanthera cordifolia
GTTTTGCTTCAATTTTCGGAAACCAAAATCAAGAAGAGCAAATCAAGATTGTGGCTGATCGTTTTGACATGATTACGTATGTCCGTCAACGTGTTTTCTTTCCCTTTAATACCGGGTATGTATTTCTAAATTTTGAACTTCGTAACGTAATCCATGAAGAATGGTACTGTTTAGTGTAGTCCTAATTTTTCGTTATGTAATTTTAGGCACCATTGGATTTTAGTAGTAGTAATTCCTAATGATGAGATCGTTTGTATAATGAACTCACTCGGTCAGAAGGCGTCCGATGAGACTTTAGCTCATATCGTGAATACGTAAATTTTTTTTTGGTTTTTGGTAGTTTTTTGGTTTAGATTTCTTCGATTATTCGTCTTATGTAATTATTATTAACACTGCCTAATCATTTTGGTCACTAGTGACCGACATTAAAGCTTATTTTGGTGTCGTTTTTGGACACCTTTAGTGTCGGTCACGACCGACACCAAAAGTGACCGTCACTAAATGTCTTTAATGACACCGGTATTAATAACGGTCGTTTGACCGACACCAAATATTTTTAGTGTCGTCATATGCCCGTCACTAAAAGTCTGGTTTCTACTAGTGGATGCGTCTAGCATCACCCACATAGCTGGTTCTAACCCATTGTAAAATTGTTCAAATTGATTGGAATAAGGTAGACCATGGTTAGGAAACTTTCTCAAAAGCTCCTTGAATCTCTCTCAGACTTCACTAACTTTTTCATCCTCAGATTTCTTAAATCAAATAATTTCGTTTCTCACTTCTACAATCCTTAGAGGATAATATTTCGTTATAAATTTCTCAGCTAGTGTCTCCCAAGATGTGATAGTGCTAGGAGGCAAAGTATCCATCATGATTTAAGAAATGTCCCTTAGGGAATAAGAAAACAATGTAAGCCTCAAGTCATCTTGTGTTACATCAGGTATTTTAAATGAGTCATTAAGTCCCAAGAATGATCTCAAGTGTTGATGTGGATCTTCAAATGCAAAACCATAGAATTGACCAATGGTTTATAACATTTGAAACATCACAAGCTTCAACTCAAAAGGTCTTGCTCTAATCTCAAGCCTTACAATGCCTGAGGTTAAAACATTTGCTCTATAGTTTTGAACCCTAATAGTTTTATCGCTCTCATCTGCTATCGGATTTGGGTCAATATTTGCATTGCGGTTAACATTATCAATGTTAGATGTATTCGACACATTAGGTAAATACCTCCTTGCTAAGTCATTATGATTCTTCAGTTTCTTTGCTCTTAGTGACGTCTATAGAGATAAGTTCTCTTGATTTCAGGATCAAATATGAAAAGAGGGTTGAAACGCTTCCTTATGCACCTGCACAAAAGGATTGACTTGGTTAATTCTCCAAAATTGAATATAAAAAAACAAAAATCTAAATCAGTCCCCGAAAATAGGCCAAAAAACTTGATAGGAAACGCCAAAATCTATTTAGGATGCGGTTTGCATTAGATATGTCCTAAACATCACTCCAGCACTTGAGAACATAAGTGTATGCTTTAAATTTTATCAAATAATAAATATCCAAATCATCTTCTCAAGGATTGATTATTTTTGTAACATCATATTTTGGAATGGATAAAGTAAATAAGCATAAAAGTAGAGGTGAAATAATTTGGAATGCAGGTGCATAATACATTTTCAATGCGAGAAGCATTGTCTTTAGTCAAACAACATCAAATGCAGTACTCACTATATGGAAACATGCATAGTAAATAAAATAGGTGCTAAGTAAGATTCAACACATCAATAATAAGAATACAAAAATCATTAACTAAGGCAATTGACATGGTAGAAGATAAATTTATGTTGCACATGAATGCCTTCTCCCAAAACACGTTCTCTCTTAATGTTGATGACATTAAAGATGTGGTGCACATTCATTATTGGACTGGTTATGAGGGATCTTCCCTAAACCTAGTGCACAATCTTATAGAGACCTAATAACAATATTGGGATTACTTTTAACCTTCTCCTGTCGAAGCAAAGTGAACAGCAAATAAAAAGTGGATGGTCGGTCGATCCTTGTTAATTAACTTACTTACTTTGTAAACTATAACCTCTTCCTATCTTAACTAGTTAACTTGGTTATCTCATTAGTAAATTAAACATGTAACTAATTAACAAAAACAATGCTTTCAACATTTATAATGCAAAGGACATCGACCAAAACAGTACAACTAGACACTTCAAACACTTAATGCATACCAACTTTATTTAACATTAAGCAATTAGAATGCAGGGACATCGACAAAAATAGAACGACAAGAACCTCTACATAGTGAATGCATACTACTATACATAAAGTAAAAAGCACAAAAATATATAACATAAAAGAAAGGAACATAACTTGCATTAGAAATAAAAGTTCATAACATTAAATATGTTAAAATGCATAAATAAATGTTTTAGACGAAATTTAAAGTCTAAAAAGAAATAGAAGGAGAAGTCCTTTGCTTAATTTTCACTTATAAACAATGATGAAAACTACGACTACCTTGCAGCTAAACTACTTGCCAAGATAGTTGGGTACAATGATCTGCATTCACAATGTCCTCAACTGTGGGAACAACTCTCTCTTTCTGATTTTCAACAATTCTATAAAAACAATTGACTTTCACGCTAACTTTAAAATTCGACATTTTGGTTGATGAATGATGTTTCCTTTTATAGGCCAAAGACTTCCTTGTTTTTCTCCCCGTACTCCACTTCCACGATTTTATGTCAGAAATAGATCTGGGTCGTTTATCCATCCTTGATTTTCTAAACACTTAATCTAATGCGGCCATCATTGAGAATGCATTGCTTTTTTCAACGTCTTAAGCATCTGAACTTCTACACTTCTACACTTATATGGCAATACGACCAACATCGACAACATTCTGGCTAACCGATGTCACTGCCCTTTTCTGTGCTAATCATGAATACTCACAACTTTAATAATTTTTAAGCAATAAAATGTGAGAAACATTAAAAAACATGCCTTAAAAGTACATTTTCAACAAATTTCATATTTAACATGCCTAAATTGACAAAGTAATGTATCAAACCTATTTTCCATATAAAATCATGCAATTCTTATTATATTAACTTCTAAAGAACATAAAATCTAAGTAAAAGTAGGTTAAATAACTCTCTAAATTGGAGACTTATCAGTTGTTTGGGTGGTCTCACCCATTTCCATCAAATGACACTTTCATAAAGCAAGAGTTCACAACTCACTAAGGATTCACATCACATCGACATACGACCATCCTAGTTAAAATAATTTATGCAAGTCTATAACGAAATTACTAGACCAATCATAATACTTCTAGTTAGGTTTATGTAAAAACTCTTTTTTGCATAAGCACCTTCACTAACATGCAACCACATGAACTTGGATTAAGTTGTCTGCAACCATTGCAAAGTGGGCCGTACCAATAATATCATCAAGACTTTGGCACTATGTCTTAGTTCATTTATAGAAGATTTTTTTGGTTATAATCCTGGAACTAGGTCCACTTGTATGTTTCTCATACTTGTGCAAGTGAACATTCAAATAACCATGGGTGTATCACTATTAATCCAATTAATATGATAAGGCTAAACGATGTTTGTATATAAAATGTGCAACTAATTAAAATAATAACTATTATTAATAATTGTAAAAACACATAAAATTTCCTACATTAAATGATTTTTTGTAATTATAAACTACTATGTCTCTAAGGCACAATCCCTAACATCGTTATGTCTCTATAATACCCATATAGAGAACCAGATTATTCACAATCCTTCCATTACATAAAGGTGCACGTCTTTTCTGACTCGGTGGGATTTGACTATTAAACTTCAAGAATTCAACAACTATCCTTGTTAACCCTCCTGCAACAACACTTGCTGTATAATCTGTAGCATCACTAGAAGATTAACCTTTCAACACTACTATTAATCTAGGTTTATGATCTCTAACATAATCTTGTTCCAATAATGTAGCAGTTTTTGACACAAACACTTTGTTCTCATCAAGGCAATAAAGATGGACACCTCTCGTTTCTTTGGGGCGTCCTACGTATATGCATAACTTTCAACGTGGTTCTAGCTCTTTGAATTTGTAGTGAACACATAGGTAGGCACATCCCCAAATCTTGAAGTGGCGTAAACTTCATTTACGTCCTCTCCAAAACTCATAGTGTGTCTCTAAAACATACTTTGTGGGAACCATGTACAAAAATAATAACGTGGTCTCGAGCATGTGTCCCTTAAAATGATATCGGTAGTTGAGCAAAGCTCATCACTGACAAAATCATTTCTAAAGGATTTTATTTTTCCTTTCTTAAACACCATTTTTCCTAGGTATTCATGGTTCCGGGATTTAGGACAATATTTCACGTTCTACCAAGTAGTTCTAGAATTCTAGGTTCATATACTCTTCACCACGATCTAATCATAGTGTCAAAATCCTTTTATCTAATAGGTTCTCTACCCCAGCCTTAAACTTCTTGAACTTTTCAATAGTTTAGATTTATGCTACATTAGATAAATATATCGATATCCTAAGTAGTCATCCACAAAGGATACAATGTATTAATACCCTATGTGACCTTGAACATTTATCGAACTACACATGTCTAAATGTATAAGTCATAAAGGTTGTTTGGCTATAATATCCTTCACTATAAAGGGTCTTTTGTTCATCTTTCCTTCAATGCAAGCTTAACATACAAGTAAAGTGTCCATCTATAACCCAATTAAAGAACCATTTTTTATCAACCTTTCAATCCTATTGAAATTTATGTGACCCAATTTTAGATGCCATAGATATGAATCAGATTCCTAAGAAACTTTTTATCATTTGTTTGTTCTACCTATTTGAATATTTTAGAATTAAAAAGCATTTTTTATGCATAAGTTTTAGCATGTACAAGTTATTTATGTTTAATGTCGAATAAAGCTCCAAGTTATTCTTAGAAATAGAAATCATATTTCTATAAAAATTATTATAATGTAAATGTTCTACAATAAAAGAAATTGAAACTAGGCTCCTCTGAATATGAGGAACCAAGAACACATTGTCTTATATAAAAAAGGAATTGTTGAAAAATATCTTGACCCTTCCAACAACTATTGCGGAAAGAACTTCTCCGATCTCTATCTTCAAGGTAATTTTTGCCCAAGTTCAATCTACTCCCAAGAGTTAATTCTCTAAAATAAAGAAAAAACATGATTACCGGCTCCTGAATCTAATATTCAACAATTGGATGATTTTTCATTAAATCAAGACTCAAGAAACACTAAATGAGACTTACATTCACTGTCATTCTTAATTTCTTTTCCAATGGCCCAACTTTTGACAATGGAAACACTTTCCATTTTTTTCGATCTTCACTTTTCTTAGAGCAACATGCTTATTCTTGCTCCCACCTACCTTCTTCTTTTTAGAGATTTAGCCTTGAATGTTCGACCTTTAGGCTTTGTTCCAAAACATAAAACTCTAAGATACCTTCTTGGAGACAATATTTGCATCCCCGTTTTTACCCTTGACTTTCATCATGGACTTAACGAGTTTGAAGTTCATTAAGAAACTTAGTAAGGTTATAAGCAATCTTGTTCATAACAGTATTGCTTTTAAATTACTGAAAGCTATCAGGTAGCGTTTATAGAATGAAGCCTTGGCTGGCTTCATCTGTAATGACCTCATTCATATCTGCCATGTTGAAGTGTGTCATCATGAGGAGAACATGCTCCGTCATTCATATCCTTGCCTTCATCTTATCATTATGAATAGGCCGAAGAACATCGTGCTTTACTTGAGACATTGACTGCCTAAACATCACATGAAGAGGCTTCATCATCTCCAAAGAAATAACCATACTCTCCAACTTTTTGGTCAAAATGTTTGTGAAACTCATTAAAATATAGACCCATGTCTTATCGTTGGTATTCTGCCAATGCTCATGCGCCTCACAACTATTTCATGGTGCATTCGCTGCAAATGCTAGAGAACATACCTCTGTTACAACAACTTTCTCATCATCCACTACAAGAACACTGTTGATGTTGTTCTTCCATGTAATATAATTCTCTCTAGTTAATTTTTCAATAGACATGATCGAGACTAGTGTTTTAGACATATTGCTGAAAATAAAGAAAATGAACATTTTTGTTTAAATTGCCTTTTTAAACGTCATCCATATATTTTGGCATAAAATTAATTTAAAATATTCTTAAGTTAGAAATCAAAGAAAGCGTAACAAGTATTGTTAATTTCATGGTACAATTGCAAAGGTGTAGAGCAAGTGTCGTTGAAGGATACGTCAAATGCTTCTCCCTAGCGCAACATTATCTCAACTGAATACCAATCCTAAGATAACTCTTATTCCTATGCTTCCTGCTATTTGATCTTGGACTTGGTTAACTCGTTCACCAATCCCTTGATAGTGTAAGTAATTACTCTCATATATGAGAGTTAAATATTGTCCACAAATGAGCTTTTAAGAAAATGATGTCATAGTTTTGAAGATTTCAGGAAGTTTAATTGTTAAGGCATCATTTTAAATGTTTTTCTAAGAAGTTGAAATTTATGTATGAAGTATGATTTGACATTAGTTATTTGAGTTTTGTGCATGAATGTGCGAATCAATCATATTTCAAAATAACTTAGTTAATTTGCGATTTCTTTATGCTTATGCAAGTAACTAGGAGCCCAAAGGCACTGAAGATGATTACCAATGTTGAGATGGAGCATTCTGGTTCGATGAAGAAAGGAAATAGTGAAGAAATGAAAGATGATTGCAAAGTGAAGATGTTTTACTAAACATGTGGGTGATCTGAAGATTGGCATGTTCTCTAAGACGGAATGAAGATATCCTCACCATTCAGCCTTTCTAATACAAGAAATCCTGAAGAGATGAAATTACAGGCAACCGAACCCTTCTCTCAAGCATGGTGACATAAAGCGTTAGGGCACCCAGAGGAGGCTGGCTGTACACTTCTTTATTGGTAGAAAGCCTAAGGGTCACATTCAATGAAACAAGGTACTCCACCCTAAGTCTATCTAAGTCATGGTCAGTCACTGTTAATGCAGCTGGTACAGACCCTGACTTGACTACCAAGGCCTTACGCCGAGTCATCTTTTGAGAAGAGAAGGCTAAGGTGGGGCATACTTCATTTTCATAATTAGACGAAAAATCCATGGGCAAAATTCAAGAATGTACCGGCGAAGAAGCTAATATTCGAAAAAGTACTTAAAATAGGCAAGTCTCTGCAAAGAAAACCTACATAGCCAAAATTTTGAGAAAATATGCTAAAAGGGACAAGTCTATATAAAGAGCCTACTTAGCCAAAGTTTTGAAACGAATGCTTAAAAAGGTGACACTCTAAAAAGAAAGCCAACTTAGCCGCAATTTCGAAAAAGTGCCCAAAAATGGTGAAACTCTAAAAAGAGAACCTACTTGGCCAAAATTTTGAAAAATAGCAAAAAAATGGCAAGTCTCCAAAAAAGAGAACCTTCTTAACAGCAAACTACTCTTCAAATTCTAGCAAAAAAAAAAAAAAAGCTCGGAAAAGAAGAGTTAGGGTAATGTTATAGGCTAAAATATCCTAAAATACTCGGACAAGGCCAGGACCCCCCAATGGTCGGCCAAAGGATGCAGGAAGTTCCCGGGGGTGGCCAAAGGTGTCGAAAGACCCCGGGGGTCGACCAAAGGATATCGAGAGTCTCCGAGGATCAGCCAAAGGGTGCCGAAAGACTTAGATGGTCAGCAAAATGTTACTGAGAGGCCCTGTGGGTCAGCAAAGGGAGGCGACAGCCTCTAGAGGGTCAGCCAAGACCATGCCAACCCCCCGGGGTCGGACAAGGGAGGCCACAACCCCCAGATTCCTCTAACTAAGTTGAGATTTCTCTTCTTCTCCTGATCATCCCGTTCCCATCAGAGAATACTTACTCTGAAGTTGAGATTTCTCTTATTCTCTTAATTATCCCATTCCAATCAGAGAATAGTTACTCTAAACTTGAGATTTCTCTTCTTCTCCTTATCAACATCAAAGTAAGTATTCTATGTTAATGAAGGTTTGACGATTAGAGAGTGTTTGGTGGGAACTCTTCAAACTCACTCTCTAATAAAATAATGTTCTAGCAAATATGAGCTCGCCCGAGGGTCGGTAGAATTATAGGTTGAAAGCTACAAAGACAGAGGATCCAATGAATCTTCATTAACAACAAGTTTATTCCACTAAAGGTCAGTGCTGAACTCTTTTGCTCTATAAGACAGGTTATGTCCATAGATATAATCAATCATCTGTCATATGATCCTCAATGAACTTGATCGTAATTCACAACTAGGACAAGAAATCCGTTCTACCATTACTATTACATATTTTCCTTTAAGCGTCATTGATTTCTCTAATGAACAAGATGTATATGGTTCAACCATAAACCAATGTCCTCTCAAGC
The DNA here is from genome assembly GCA_037832605.1 of Cyclanthera cordifolia. Classification (NCBI taxonomy): domain Eukaryota; kingdom Viridiplantae; phylum Streptophyta; class Magnoliopsida; order Cucurbitales; family Cucurbitaceae; genus Cyclanthera; species Cyclanthera cordifolia. The sequence continues at coordinate 8,473 of JBBMEG010001297.1, forward strand.
CAATGAGAGACGAGTACTCTTTGTTTAAGTCTCAGAATCACTTATTAAGGAAACAACTTTACTACTTCTTCAATAATTGAGAAGATGTAAATTTCTTCTTCTGAGTTCCTAGACACTAAATATCGCAATGTCCAATGTGGAAGGCATATTTTACCACGTTATTTGGCTGGTCTCACCCAACACATCAAAAGATGTTTTCATAAAACATGAGTTCATAAACCAACTAGGATTAAGATCACAAGAACAGAAGATCATCCTAGTTGAAGTACTTAATCAAAGTCTATAACAGAATTACTAGATCAATCACAATACTTCTAGTCCAGTCTTATGAAAAAGCTTTTTTTTTTCATAGGTATCCACACTGTCTCTACATGAACAACTAAGATCAAGTTGCCTGCTACCATAGCAAAGCGGGTCGTACCAATAGTGTTATCAGAACATAGGCGTCAAACCTTAGTCTATGTAGAAATTTTAGGTTATTAACTCTTATCTAGATCCACGTGTATGTCCTATATACTTTTCTAAGTGTACATTCAAATAACAATGGGCATATCGCCATGAATCTAATTAATGTGTTAAAGCTAAATGCGTAATTACTGGAAATAATAACTTTTGTTGATAAGTGAAATAATACATTAAAGGTTGTTCGATAATTAAAAACTACTTGGTCTTTTGTTCGATAATTAAAAACTACTTGGTCTTTAAAGTACAATCTCTAACAATTATGTGTTAAAATTTTACATATTAAGTTGTTCGTTAATTCTCTTTCTTTTTTTACTTGTCCTCTCGAACAATGTCAAGACAATCATTTCCTTTTTAAGTTTCCAAGACAACATTTATCAAGTTTTTTTGCATAGTGATGTATGAGGCTCTGCCCTTGAAAATTCAATAAATGCGCACAAGTAATATGTTTCAGTCATTGATGATCTTTTTTGATATACTCAATTGTTTCCGATTTTCCATAAGTTTGAAGTTACGTCTATTCATTTCAAATTTATAATTTACATTGAAATTTTTTTGCCTCATAAGTTGCAAACGTTTAGAAGTGATGGTGGAGGCGAATATGTGAACCCCTCTCTTACGGATTGTTTCATCAATTAAGAATTCAACATCAACTTTTTTTTCCCTTGCACACCCTAAAAAATGGTTAAGATGAACGTAAACACAAACATCTTATTCATAGTGCAATTTCATTATTATCAACATCAAAGCTACCTTTAAAATTTAGGTTTCTTGCTTTGCCTATTACTTCTTTTTAATTAATATGCTTACTGCTGCTTTGGGTAATAAGTCACCATATGAGAAATTATTTTTTTCTTTGTATTCCTCTCAATTGCGAGTGTTTGGTTGTCATTGCTACCGTCTGCTTCTGTTGGAAATTGTGGGATAGAAGCATGCAAATAACGCGACAAAAGCGTGTAGGTAATTACAAAAATTTATTAATTAATAATTAATCCAATTAATAATAATCTACATGCAACCCCTAGGTGATTAACTATTGTTGAATAATATAGAACTCACCGTGACTGATGCCTCTGATCAATTCTGGCGGGTCTTTATACTGGATAGAATCACAGTAGGATCACGATCAATTTCCTATTAGTCTTTTTCAATCTTCTTGGCTATGACTTCTACGCTGCACTAAGTGCCTGGTGGGAAGCTTCATAGAAAAAGAGTTGGGAAGAGATTTTAACTCAGGAGGAAAATAGATGACTTAGTTCTCAGAGAGTTTCTAATTTGAGAATTAGCTTTCTCTGAACTGAATGAGATCCGAATGAAGACCACCAATGTCTTCTATTTATAGTAGATGAGCGAATATTTAAAATATGAAAATATAATATGTTTGAATATCTTATATTAAAGATATTGAAAAAATCAAAGATTTTCTTTCCTAATCTTAAATACGGATTTCAAAACTCAGTAATATTATTTTATTTGATATTTATCTAAAAAATTCCAAAAATCATAATCATAAATAAATCCGTATAATTAATATGCACAATATATTAATTTTCTATTTTAATAATTATCCAATAACTATTAATTCAATTATTGTCATCTTATCTAAACTCAAGATTTGGTGAGTAAAAATAATCTAACGATTGTCCAACATAAATGATCCTATAAATGTATTTAATGTTGTTAGGTTTTTGAAAATTGATTAACTTGACAGATGTGTTGAAAATAAATAGTGAGTTTATATATTGAAGCCGACAAAAATGTTACAATTAGTGAGTTTTTCATGAGAAACCATTTTCAAGAACTAAAAACAATGGGGGCAGCAAATAGGATTATCAAAGTAATACAAGTACAAATTAACTAAGAAACAATCGAGAAAAATCACTATTTAGAAACAGTTAACAAAACTGTCGTTTCGTAGTTGGAATAAAAACATAAACCAATCTATTATAATCCAAGCTTTTCAAATTAAATATATAACTTTAGACTGGGAAAAGAAATAAAAGACATGGTGTAGTTTAAAGAGTTAGTCAAATCCTTCTTAGAGATAATGGAAAACATGAGGGGCCTTGAAATTTTTAAAAAGGAGCAATTTGCAACCATATCTCTTTAAACTCAACAAATGTGTTTTTGAAGCTTTAATTTTGCTAACACCAAAAGGCTGCAACTCAATATCTCTTTTGTTGCTATCATTTCATTGTTTAATTTGGTTTTAGTGGGTGGCATCTTTACTGCCTTTGTTTGCCATTTCAATCCAAAAGGAATATATTTTCATGATGTAGAGTTCTACTACTACTTTTTTCTCTAGATTCAGTTTTCTCTTGTTCTTTATTTCCTTCCACTTAATTTCAAATGTGGGTTGTTTCTTTGTTTTTTATTTTTATTTTTATTAGATAAAAAACAAGATTATAGCTTATTAATTAAATCTTTGGACGCTTAACCATGTCAAACAAAAAGATGGCATGCGGAGAGATTTAAACACAATAACTCTCAATCCTTAAGTTAGATCCCTTCTAAAAACAACCTATCCTTTTCATAGTTACGAGTTTGATCCTGTACATCGATATTTGTAATTTCCTTCTTGTATTAAAAAAACTAAATTTTTTTAAGCAATCTTACCAAATTAGGAAAATCTATAAAATAATTATAACTATAGTCATTTTTTAAATGTCTAGTAGTAATTGGTATTATTGATTATTGTTACCTATTTTTTATGATATTGATATTAATGAATATTTATAATAAAATATTAAAACGTATTTAATAACTATGAATGTAAATGTTTTAAAATATATCTACATTTAATTATACCTATAATTATTAGGTGAGAAAAGCTCATCCAATACAATTTTCTGTTTTAATTCAATCGTATCGATGTTGAATATTCAAAAACCGTACTTTTTTTTTATCATTAGATGTATTATGTTAATTAAATTTATTTCTTTTATATATATATATATATATAAAAATTAAGTATTTGTCATGATAAAAAAACACCTACGCACTTTACTAGTGTTTTGAAATGCCACCAAAACTCTTGTGTGTAGACTTCATAGGAGAAAAATCTCAGTTAGAAAAATCTTTGAAATCTTAGAAAACTATTAAAAGGTGAAAAGAAATAATAGTGTTCCAAACACTTTAAAACAATATCTTAGAATTTCAAATATCTCGGCCAATTTGAAAAATTTTGAATGTCCTCAAGTGACAATGTAGTTCGTCCAAGGTTCAAGGTTTAAAGGTATGCTTCCCTTGAGTTCAAAATTCATTTGTAACATTAATTCATAGACAATCTTTATATCCAAAATGTCTCATAATTCTTTTATAGGATAATATTTTGATTAGTATGAGATATTTTGAGTGATTCAAAAAATAAAATACGATTTTGTCTAAACCCTGGAATATCATACTACAGACTGTATTAGTTTGTCCTTGACAAGAACTTTAATTAATAAATAAGTCACATATCTTCGAGAGATTCAAGAACTATATTTATAAGAGGAATTTTCATGTATAGTAAAAAAAAAAACAAAATAAATGTCATCAAAAGCACATTTTCTAAGTAATTACATTATAGCACAAAAATAATCGCCTCTAGGTAAAAATACTAAAGTACCCATAATGTCTATCAATTTTATGTCTAACATTTTTTGCTTTTGGTCTATCATTATCATTCCTATTAGTAGGTTGATAGTTTTCAATCAGTTCATTAATAGCCTTCAATATGTAGCAACTTGAAGATTCACCTTCAACTTTAGGGTAATTTTTGGACTTATCGGGATCCCGTAACTTATTTTTTAAAATTTATTTTGGCCTTGGATGACTTAAAATGAGTTATGTTTCGAGAGAGGTAAATTTGAATTTGAAAAATAAGGGTATTTTGGTCATTTTAGGATTTAGTGGCATTTTGGTAAATGATTAGAACTTTTCAGCTGCTACAAAAGGATAAAAAAGAGCTTTCTAGGTCATAATAACCTAAACATAAGTCGTCAGACAAATTCTTCTCTTTTTCCATGCGATTTTGAACGAGGGGGTCGTTTCCAGCTTTTCCCACAAAATTTAATTGGCTGTGAAGTTCAACGCTGATAGCCACCGATACCCTCTTTAGAGAGCTAGTGCGGGAAGGTCGCGTGTCGCCTTGTAGTTCGTTGTCACCGCCACGAGCTAAGAGCCGTCAAAGATCTGCTACATGTCGATCCGCCATTTGCTGCCGTATTCAAATAACCTGCCCTAACCAATAGCCATTTGCGTGTTCATAACCTGTCGCCTTGTTGTCAGTGCCGCCCATTTCTGTAGCTTCGGATTAGGCCACTTCTACTGGAGCTGTCAGCACGTCCCGAGCCTATTGTTGGTGTCTTTCGAGCCTAGTTCTCTTATCAACGCACGTCATGTGTCCCCAAGTCAATAGGATTTCCTTTCTGCGTTGCTGCTGCTGTTCACACGCTGTCGCCTCTCTCTAGAGAAAATTTTCAAGCATTACATTCGATATTTTCAATGCTCTCAGTTCGATTTTGATAGTCTAAGATGCTAGTTATGACTCGTTGATGCTATTTTTACCTAGTTTTAGAGGAAAACCCCCAGAAGCTGCAATTGAGCGTTTTTAGCTATTTTAGTGAAATTCGACCCAGGTAAGGGACTTGTCACCCTAGTTTGAGATCTTGTTGGTAATTATAAGCATGTTTAAGGGTTAATTAGCCTATTGTGAATAATTAGTCTTCTTACTATGTTCGTTGTTTTATGTTTTGAATTGGGTACCCATTTTCACTAAGCATTTATGAAATTCTTACATTTCTTTAAATGTAAGCACTGGTGACCATGTCTCTAGAATTAAGGGTCAACTTACTCATGCATCTAGGGTAGGAGTCTAGTTCAATTCATAGCTTTCAATAACAAGCTTAGTTGAAAGTCTCTAATCAATTTGGTGATAGTCATCAATAAAGAATCAGTGCCCCGAGCTTGGTGGTGTTGGCAGTGGCTCGTGGCGGCCGGCGATGGAAAATGACGGGTATCTTACCTCGTTGGAAAGCTCTTCTCTTCGTGAGTATAGATCAAGTCTCGATTTTCCAAACATAGATCTCTAACTTCGTAGATCTGGAAATAAAGAGATGGATTCTAATATTTTTTTCATTGGAAGAAATGGAAAACTAGTTGTCGTCGATGCTCACCATTGCCGCATTCTGAACCAATGGACCCCAAAACTATTTCACTTATTCACTTTCTCTTCAGTTAAACAAGTTTGTTGAAATGAAAATCAATAGAAGCAATATCATATAAGGGATGAAAAACGAAAGTGGTTGAGGATGTGGCTTGGTAGAGGTATATTAGGAGTTTTTTAAAAATTACACCAAATTGTACTATAAATAAACTCTTTAAAAAATTGTGCTATAATTATAATAGACAACTCAAAATCAACTACGTATCCATGGTAAATTCCCTATTTATAATTTAACTAAAAGAATAAAATAGTGACCGAAGATCCTATTTGGTCAAATACCTAAAAGAAAATAGAATATGATGATGCCCTAAAATCCTATACAAAATCTCTGTACATCAAATTATGACATATAAACTAAAGTTCCAACCTTTCAACTATAGAGTCACATGACCTTCACAATTGAAATTGAGCTTAAATGAAATTTAAACAAACTAATTGAATTTAAATCAAATCTATCTTAATGATTAGACTCCACTATATATATCTTCTCTTCCATCACAAATGTCCCCCCTCACATCCAACTTTATAAAATCCACCTCAAACAATCTTATCAACAACTACTAATTAGACCATGGAAATGACAATCCAAAAAGTTAACAGAAGAAAGATAGAAGATATCTATCATTAAAACTTGTTTAAACAAAGTTATCCATGAGGTTTTGACAAGCTTTAGAGTTGGAAAGAAATAGAAAGACTCCATGAGATTTTGTCAAGCTTGTTGAACAAAAGACTAGACATTGATAGAAAGCTTTAAAGGATATATATAGTTTTGTGAAATTTAGACAATGGCCTTGGTCTCTCTTTTCATGAAAATGGATTGACAAGAAAGAATATATAAAATAATTAACATAGCAATTTTATTTTGATTTGAAGTTTCAAATTTTTAGCCTTTCAAATCTAGCACATTTGTAACCCTAATATTAGACAAGTAGGCCACCATTTAAATAAAATAAAACTTGCAAGTTGAAATCATCCTCCCCCTACATCATTCAACACTCAATTGTCAACTTCTTCAAATCTTGACTCTAAATTTCTCTAATTAATCAAGACATTTTTTTCATTATGATTATGTAAAACTCATCAATTCGTCAACTCTCTCATGAATAAAATAAAATTAATTAAATTCTAATTTTAACTTTTAAGATCTTAAGTTTAATTATAAGGTCTATTCAGTTTTTGATATTTAATACCGTATAGATTTCTTAAGATTTAAAGGTGTATTATAAATTTCTAACTCAACTTTGTGTTAAATATGTTTTTAATTTTTAGTAAACACTAGCATTTATTATTATTATTATTTACTCATAGACCTTTTATCAACATTATGTATTTTCTAAGGAAAAAAGCATTATGTCTATAAACCAATAAGTTAGTTCTTTTAATATGTTATAGATACCTTTTGTTAGACAAACATTCGAAAATTATTAACCCATTAGACATTTTTGAAGATTAAAGAATCTATTAGACAACAATTTAAAGATATAATAGACATTTTAAAGTTCAAGAAAAGAAAAAATAATAATAATATATTATATATATATAACAACATTTTAGAAACTAAACTTGCAATTAACTATCTTTGTAAAAGTTTAATATGATTTTTTTTTTTAATAATTGTCAATCCTTAATTAGATCATTATATGCTTTTGGGTATGGTTAAAGATATGACTTTATTTTTTTTCTTCTCTCTATCTAAACACTAGCTTTTAAAAGAGAGGTGATGAGTTTACTTTAAAGAAAGAGTTTGTCTCACTATGAATAATCTCCGCAATCCAATATGAATTGTTGGGTTTTTAAGGAACATAGAAAATGGGGTTCTTGTGGATGAGCCCAAAGATGGTTATTGAAAGAATATACAAATAAACATACTTTTGGTGGTTTTGAGTATATGTAAATTTATTTATATTCATACACCTTTGTTTTAAATAGGTATTTCTTGGAATAATGTTACTTTAAATTATCAACTTTTTGTAAAGTTCATTCTCATCAATATTGTTTTCTTTTTGTTCTATTTCTTCATAAACAAACTTTATGAAGTGGGTTTCTTCATGTTTTCTAAGAATCTTTGACCATTCAATTGTATGATTTACTATTTCACGTAGTTCATATGATATTGTCCACTTGGAGAATCACCGGCCTCATGACTTTGTTTTTGGTCATTACCGAAAGATCTTTTATCAATAGAGGAGTTGTCCCCTTCTTATATACCCAAGCTCTTTCTCCCAACTTAGTGACGTGGGACTTTATTTGCCGTGTAATATACCAACAAAAAAGTCACAATATTATTGATTTTAAAAAATATTGCAGTAAAATATATAGTTTAAATTAATGTTAAATCTAATCATGATGAGGTTAGTCTAAGTAGTTAATTATGAGTTCATTCAAATATCGTAGCTCAAGATCTAGTTTGTTTATTAAAAATATTAGATGAGGTGCACGAAATTTGAATGTTTTGACACTCACATATAAGATGAAACGAAAAGCTGAATGCTAAGTTGAAAACTAAACGAATAGAGGAAATTAGAATCATAGATCAAGCTGACACTCATAGAGCAGAAATTAATTATAGATCACTCCGAGATATGTTGTAAAAAAGTTTGAAGCGTGACTTCAGTTAAGAACTAAAGAAACACTGTCCATATATTTTTGGGCCTATCATTCACCTCCTAAATATTCTAATAGATTTATGTTTGTAAAAAGCCCATTCTCTTGTTCAACAATTCAACCCAAATATCGGAAGGAGAAAAATAAAAGACAACTATATAAATGTATACTTTAAACATCAACAAATTTTTGACATCAACTTTTCATCATGATCAACGCAAAACTCACACATGTGTAACAGACCGAATTCAAAACCTCACAATTTTCATCGATACTTGTGTTGGAGAAGAATGACATTTATGAAACATATCCAATCCAATCAAATAATGCATTTACCATAAATTTTCAATTAGTTCGACATGAATTTCGACAATCGTCAATAAACAACAATCAGTAGAGATTTTCAGATCCTTCCAATGGCATAATCATGATCAACAAAGCTATGGTAAATGACATGGACCTCCGCAAAAAGTTCTTCAATCTATCTTCAAATCTTAATTAATACTAGGTTGCGACTCCTCTCTTCTTTTTTTTATTTTCTTTTTACCCGCAAAATCATTGAAAATGTGAAGGAGGTAGAGATTGCAAAATTTTAGGGATTGTCGTTAGGAAAATTTAATTATAAATAGTAATGGGTTGTCTCAATATAGGATTTTTGTGGATTTATTTTTTATTTTATAAATAATAATAAAAAAAATGAGTTGGGTCTTCCATAGAAGTATTACCTTAATGTTGTGGGTGAAATTATTTATGTAATATCTAGATAAGGCATAGGTCCTCCCGAAGGGCAGCCGAAGAAGTCTAACCCCTCCTAAGAAGCGACAAGATCAAGAACGGCCTCAAGACTAGCTCGAGATCGTGCTCAAGGCCGAACTCGAGGCCAAGCTCAAGGCCGAGCTCGAGGCTAAGCTCAAAGCCAAGCTCACAGCCGAGCTCAAGGCCAAGATAAAGGCCGAACACACGGCCTAGCTCGAGGTCGACCCTCCCTTAAGGGGGTCGCCTGAGAGAATCCAGACCCCTCGGGGTCGGGCCCAGTATAAAGTGGTGACCGGAAACCGTCGATAACGACCGGGAGTCATGCAGAAAAGTCTGACCACCCACAAGGAGTCAGCCGTTGGAACCAGGCCCCTAAGGGGGAAAAGTCATGGAGGCTAGGGCTCCCCTAATAGCCGGCCGAGTCTAAGTGAGAATTGAATCCGCTGATAACGGCCATGTGTTACACACAAGGTGAACACCCCCTTTTAAGGAAGAAAACCATGGAGGTCATTAGACACCGAGTCCAAAGCCGACCCCTAAGGAAACGGTTGAAGGTGAACATCCCCTTAAGAAGGAATGTTTTGGAGGTCAGAGCTCCCCTAAGAGCCTACCGAGTCTAAGGGACAACTGGATCTGCCGATAACGGCCAAAAGTTACACCGAAGGTGAACAACCCCCTTTAGAGGGGCATACTATGGAGGTCATTATTGACCGAGTCTAAAGTCGACCCCTTAGGGGACCGTCGAAGGCGAACACCCCCCTGAGGGGAGAAAGCCATGGACGTCCAAGCTCCTCTAAGAGCCTCTCGAGTCTAAATGACGACTCGATACATCCGATAATGGCTGAAAGTCACGCCGAGAAGTCTGACCACCCCTAAGGGAGTCAACTGTGGGAACCAGGCCCCTCGGGGCCGGACCATGTCAAAATCTGATCCTTGAGGGGACGTTCGAAGGCGAACACCCCCAAAAGGGGGAAAAGCTGTGGAGGTCAGGGCTCCCTTAAGAGCCGACCGAGTCCAATTAACATCCTAGGTCGTTGCACCCTTAAGAGATACCGTCCATGATTTACAACAAGAAGGTCCACACTCTTAAGGCGTCAGCCATGAAGGTGAGGACCTGCAAAGGTTGGCCGAGTTCAAATTAACCCCCGAGATAAGACCATTACACCTCTCAATTGAAACGGTCAGGAGTTACGCTGGTGTTAATGCCCGAGTTAAATGGCAGGCGTTACAAACGGCTGCCCATTAAGTCGCCATTAACAAGCTGTAGCGGTTATGCTATCGACTGCTATAAAAGTAAAAACGATTCACATTTCTGGAGGAATCCAAATTGAGTCAAATCAAGTTGTAAGCTAATTCTAAGCTCTCTCTAAACACTCTCCTAAATTCGTTTACTGACTTAGGCATCAGAGGCCATGTGGCTCACACAACACCAGTGTGCCTAATTTTGTCTTTCTTGCAGGCAAATTCGTCCTCGGTAAAAAAAATTGTACCGTTGATCCTAGTTGGTCATTTTTTGACATCAACAACTAATTTGATTTCGGTCTATAGCTTGAACCGAAATCGACAATACAAAGAGAAGCTGAAAATGTATAAAATTTCAGAAGGATCAACATAACCCTCAAGTTGGTTTTATTAATTGAAATTGGAAGACTGCAACATAACAGACCGACTCAAAATTTTCAACACTATAATGGTTAAGTTTAGATAAAATTTGGGGATTATAACAACAAATATTAGACATAGAGACGCACAAGCAACCACCAAAAAATAAGAAGAGAGCTTCAAACTTGGCTAGTGATACCTTTGAAAGTAAATCAAATAATATAATGACTAGCAAACCCTTGTCACCAACCTTATTGAAAATAAATGAAGTCATATTAGAGCTAGAAACTGTATCAATTTCCTTAAGTTAATAGAGTGCCCAATGGTTGACCCCATCCTCCAATTCTCCAAACTAAATGACTTATTGTGATTGATGTCCCTGAATTTCAGGTACGCCAAAATAGGACAAATGCCACACTCACCTACACCCAAAAATATCACCATTTTATAAAATTTTGGAGTACAAGAGTAAAAAAGATAAAAAAAAATAAAATAAATACAAATCTTAAGTAAAAATACCAAAGATGCTGCAAAAATATTAACTTATGAAATCAAATGACTTTTGTCGAAAACGAATGGAATAATTTGAATATGGGAAAAGATCCATACGGTGGTGACAAATTTAAAGCAGAGACAGCACAAAAATATTAGTTCTGATGAACTATCTTTGTGGCAGACTAAATTATGCTGTGCAGTACAAGGCTATAGAAATGTTCTAACATTTCCTGTTGCATTTTGAATTTTATTCTACTTTTGCATCTCAATTTTAAAATACTTAATTTTAATTCCTATAATTTATAAAAAGTGTAAAGAATTATTGTCATAAATTTTTGTTTTTTTTTTTTAAACATTATATTCTCTTACATACACTTACAACTAAAAGACAACAACTCAAAAACCTAGTCCGTGATCTTGGTCCAACAACCACAATGCATAGGCCATTGAACACCACTAAATATTGTCGCAAAAATTCCATAGAAACCTGTTAGAGTTAGAAACATCGCCAAAGTGAGTATATTCATACAAAGTAAGTAGATTTTCTACTAAGAAACTACCATTCATCAGCGGAAAGTACAAGGTCACACTGGTAAACATCTAAACATGGATCGTCCATGTCCATGATACTCAAAATCTCACAACTGTTAACCACTTATAACATACTATTTATCTGTCATGCACATTTATACTCCAATCCGAATACAACTCTTTACTCACTAAGCTTTCTAATTAGAGCGTGTAACACCTTTGCACATGCAGCAGATAAGTACGTTACTCATTCCCAACTGATAACTATCATCACAACTTTCGACTAGGAAGGGTGATCCGGCTTACTTCACACCTCTAAGGAATTCTACCATAAACCCTTACCACCTCGGGTAAATCGGTATAACACCACTATCACTTGATCACTCTCTCGAACCTAATTATCACCATGCATTCATGGTTACAATAACCTGTATACCAAGAGGTACTCACTCATGGATGTACGTCCTAACACATCTTTTAACTACTGGTTCGATCAATCTCACGGTGGTCTCATATTAGTCGCATTGGCATACCTCTTAGTTGTTCAACAACCAATCTCAACTCCAAGAACCTAGTTCAACTCCCCCGTTTTCCAACTATCACTGAGGAATAAGAAGCTCGCATACGACATAACCGCTCTACAGTCATATGCCCTAACCTTCACTAAATACAAGCTCATAACATCGACCATTCATCTGCTTGCGCAACTTATCTGTGACAGCCCGACTTTTTGCCCTTATTTCGAGGTTAGTTTTGTTCTTTTTGGACTTACCGGGAATTCCAGAAGTCGTTTTTTATTCTTGTTTGGTATTAAAAGTATTTAATTAAAGTTTTATTCTAGGGGTGTGAAGTCGGAATTTGAAAACTAGGGGTAAAATGGTCATTTTTAGCCCTAGGGGCATTTTTATAATTTCTGCCACCTATTTTGTCCTTATATAAAAGGACAAAAGGGACAAATGATTAGGTTTTGATTATTCCTTCTAAAACTCAGCGCCGCCCAACCAAACTCTCTCATTTTCTGCATTTTTCGACAACCACCGACAAGACCTGCCAAGCAATCATTGCTCGCGGATTTCAGTGTCGACCGTGTCAGCGCTGCCGTCATTTTTGTCCCCTCGGGGACAGCAGCCCCCAGATAGCCGCCATTGTTTTCAGTGCCGTTAGACTCGCTTTCCGTGCAGCCGCCGACAGATCGCGTAGGATTTTGTGCAGCCGCCGACAGATCTCGTGGAACTCCGTGCGCCGCCGACAGATCACGTCGTTTTCAGTGCGGTCGGACTTCGTGTTACGTGCACTGACAGAGTCGCCGACAACTCACATGTTTTTCTGTGCCGACCAATTCAAAACTGCAGCGACGGTCGCCCGAGCCTGATTGTCTCCCGAGCCTGCGTACGACCAACCAGCAAACGACACGCGTCCCAGACCTGCAGGTTTTGTCTTCCGCGAGTTTCGTTCACGCGCCGGAGAGTCTTGCCGTCACGCGCCGCCGTCGTCGACTTCTCCGTCCAATTTTCCGGCCATACGCCGCCGTCGGTGGTCAAAAAATTTTCGGGTACTTGTTTTTGGGTAATTTCGACGCTCTGGATCCATTTTTCATAGTTTTAAGGCCTAATTCTGACGTTTTAACCCTGTTTCACTCAGTGTTTGTTGGAGAAACTCTCGGAAGTCACATTTTGGACATTTAGAAGTACCTCGAGTAGGAAACGAGCAAGGTAAGGGGGGGTAAATTCTCGTCCTGAACTGTTTAACTGAATAAATGTTTGTTAGATAAACTCGAATATTACTAATTGGGTGTATTTGTGTACAAATTTGTGTTACTGCTGAAATTGTAAATCTTTATTATGTGATTACCTGAATATGTCTCGGGATTGGGTTGGCTTAGCCCTAAATGGGTTACCCCGTTGTAATGTAAAGAAACAGACCAGATAGGCTTATTCCAAGTAGGGATGCCCCGGTGCGTGAACCACGAGGGTTCGGGATGGCTTAGCCTTCGGGTTGCCCCGACATCGTTGTATCTGAGTTTCCCAATTGTTTAATTATCCTGCTCTACTTTATTTAGTTCACTGATGTATGTATTGACTCATTAGTTGTACCTTGGTGAGTTATAATACTCACCCCCTTTCTCTTTCTTCTATGGTAATCCGCAGGTATGCACAGGCTATACCAAGATGGCTGATCTGGCGCAGCGGAGATCATGGGCTCATCTAGTCTTTTCTTTTATGTCTTGCATCACATTTAGTTCTCATTTTCTTTTATTTGCTAGTTGGGAAAACTTGCGTTTAGCATTAAAATGTACTTTTGAAGCACTGTGTTTTACCTCTCTTGGTTAATTATTTCCTTTGAAGGAGTACTCCGAAACTTTTGAAACTTGTGTTTTTTTTTTATGATTTAAACCATTGAAGATTTGATAAATAAGTATGCTGCATTAAATGTTATCAAGGTTTATTTAGTTAATGCACTTGGATAAGGGTTCCTTTTTAGGGCCTTTAAAGGGTCGGGTCTTTATATTATCACACTTCATCCAACAATACAAATCATATATTCGTATCCATTCATGTCTTGGCTCATAATATACTATTCAAACATATTTTAACTAACAGTACCTTGAATAGTTGTGTATCGCTCAGGTGCGATTTAATATCTTTCCATACAAGTACGACTACATGCTTTAACAGGTAAAGCATAACTGACAACTCATCCCACACTCTCAAATAAGTGAAACTTCATTTAGAACTCACCCCACACTCTCAAATGAGTGAGAGACTCTTCATAAGTCACATACACTCTCAGAGGAGTGTAACACCTTTAACAACTCACCCTGCACTCTCAAATGAGTGAAACACCCTTAACAAGTCACGGTGAACTCATAAAGGAGTGAATTGCCATAATCATCTCCCCTAAACTCATAAAAGAATGAAACGTCTCTTGCAACTCACACGATACCCTCAACAAAGTGAAAACAAACTAACTCGTCATGTACCCTCAAATGAGTTGAACATCTTTATTAATCCACCATGCACCTCCAAAGGATTTTAATATCACCAGCGCCTCATATCGCACTTTCAATGGAATGAGAAACTACTAGCAACACACTATACTATTACAACAGTGAAACAATCCTAACAACTCATATGTCCCTCAAAGAGATAATAAACCACCTTTAACAGTTCATATCTCACTCTAAAAGAGCGCAATGCAACTAGCAACTCACACTAGTTTACTAAACATTCATATGACAAATAAGAAAGTACACGACATATAAACGTAGCTACTTACCTCCAAACTGGGGTATGATGTATTTATCACCTAATGCTTCGAGCTTTGAGCTCCTAGAACCGCAGATGATAATCCACTCGAAAATGGAATCATCGGCACAAATCGAAAACAAATTAATTGCAAGACGACGTCATTTCCTTTAGAAACGAAAATTGCGCCGCTTAAGCATGAGTCAGCGACTATGCGTCGCACCCAACAACGTCGCCTTGATCCTCACAAAAATGACGTCGGCCGAACATGGTCAACGTTTAACCTTGACCTTTCTTTTCTTTAATTAGGGTATTACAGTATCCATTTTTTGTGTTAAAAAATATTAATATTATTGAATGAATTTAATTTATATTTTTAAATTACAACCAATGTTGTTCATTTTGTTGGGTATAAGAACTTTTTTTTTTATTAAAAGATGAATTTGTTTTTTGAATTTTCAACAATGGAAGTGGGGTTTCGATCCCATAACAATTAACACAAAGCAAAATTGAATGTGTAATGATCCAAATAGTATTTAAACCCAAATAGTAATAATAATAAACTAGGCATTCTTAGACATTGCCATGTTTCTGCGCTGGACTTGTCTCTTGATAATGACTTCATCAATTTTTTAAAAAAAATATTCTCATGTCTCTCATTGCTTTGCCGTCATCGCACCATTAGATTCTTTCCACCTGGAACCCTCCATCTTCTTTCTTATCAAATCACTGCCCTACACTGCCATCGGGATGGACTGTCCTTCAACCAACCTTTCTTTCAAATTTGTCGTTGGTTCCATCTTCAAAATTGATATTTGACTTTCATTTATCTGCGAGCAATTGAGTTCTCTATGAACGGTTTATGATCTTTCTTCCCAATTTGTACTCAATAAAAAAAACCCCTCTTTCAAGTTTTGGAAGAGTACATTTGAGTTTGTATGATTTGAGTTTGATATGCATTACATAGTGTGAGATTTTACCTCAAAACTAATTGATAATGAGTAAAATGGCTTATATATGATATAAATGTGTAGAAATTCTTCATTTTTCTAATGTGAGACAAAAGTCATGAGATGAATATCTCCAACATGCTCCTATCTATTTTGGAAAAGCCATTTTGGATTAGATCCAAAGTCGTGAACAAAAATACTTGTTTCAGCTTACTTACTTCGGGTGGGATCCGAATATTTTGAAATCAAATACAAGCTTAAGTCTTTAATTACCCAATTTTCGATCAGATCGGACTAGTTATGTTAAATATATTTCAGATCTTCATGTGAGTTATTAACTTCTAAGATTCCAATGACAAATCCGGATTTCCCATGAATCTATGGATTAAGCTTTAAGAGTGAGACAAATCCGGTCTAGTGCAAACCATTAAGTACATCAAGGTTCCAGTAGCATTAGAGTAGGGTACCTTACTCATAGCAATCTTTCCTTCATGATCCTAAAGGTGAATCATTGGCTGATAGTTTAAAATCTTGTGCTAATGGTGTACTCACGGGTTTGAGCTACCCATGTTGAACCTAGCCAACATCTTCTCTGAATAAGCCTTCTTAGAAAGAAACAAAGTCTCAAGAGCTCTGTCTCTTCTAATCTCTATGCCAAGTATCACTTTGGCCTTCCCCAAATCTTTCATCTCAAACTCTGAACTTAGTTGTAGCTTCAGCTTCTTCAAATCTTCTATCTGTTTTCCAGCTAAAAGCATATCATCCACATAGAGCAAAAGAAAGATATAGTTGTCTGTCTTTTTCTTCTTATAGTAGACAAAAGCATCAAACTGACTTCTAGAGAAACCTACTATGAGTATGAACTCATCAAACCTCTTGTACCAGCACCTAGGAGCTTGTTTGAGTCCATAGAGCGATCTATTAAGCTTGCAAACCAGTGTGTTCCCTTCTTCAAAACCTCCTGGTTGATCCATGTATAGAACCTCTTCTAGGTTGCCATGTACAAAGGCAGTTGTAACATCCATCTGCTCTAACTCTAGATTTTCACTAATGACAATAGCCAATAGAATTAGAATGGAGTTGTGCTTTACTATTGGTGAAAAAATCGCATTGTAATCAATGTCCTCCTTCTGTTTAAAACCCTTTGCTACTAACCTAGCCTTGAACTTGATAACTTCACCTGAACCAATAAGCTTCTTTTTAAGAATCCACCTGCAAGGGATGGTTTTCTTACCTTTAGGTAAAACCACAAGATCCCATGTTTTGTTCTTCTTCAGTGAATGCATTTCACTCTTCATAACCTCTAACCACTTGGACTTGTCTTTACAAGTTAGGATTTCTCCATAAGACTGTGGATCATCCTCAAGATCAGTCAAACTTTCTGCAAAATCAACTTGAGCAAATCTAGCAGGGGGTCTGGTCTCCCTTTTAGGTATTTGAGCTCTGAAGGCTGAGCCAGTAGGATCCTCCTCTTGTTGAGCAGTCTCAGAGCTCTCTTGAAGAGCTCTTGGAGATTCCTTTGTTTCTTCTTCTTCTTCAGATAGCTTAGGAAGACTTACTTCTTGAATCACTCCTGCCTTCGGACTTGAGCTTTCAACAAACTTAGAACCTTTCTTCTCTGTTTGTGTAGAAGAATCCATGTAGAATTCTTGTTCTTTGAACACCATATCTCTGCTAATAATAAACCTTCTGTCTGTGAAGTCCCAAAGCTTGAACCCTTTGGATCCCTCAGGATAGCCTAGGAACATACATTTCAAGGCCTTAGGTTTCAGCTTGCCCTGTCTTTTGTGAATATAGGTTGTACATGCAAAAACTCTAAGGTTAGATAAATTAGGAAGTGCCTTAGACCACCTTTCAAGAGGAGTTTTCAACTCAATGGTAGAGCTTGGACTTTTGCAATGGTGTAAACAGTAGTGGATGCTGATTATGCCTAAAACTCTTCAGCTACCTTTGCCCCTGAAAATAAACACCTTACCCTTTCTAGGATAGTCTGGTTCATCCTTTCAGCAAGACCATTTTATTGAGGTGTATAGGGAACTATTTTGTGCCTGGTTATCCCTAACTTAGAGCAAAAAGTTATAAACTCACTGCTTAGAAATTCCAAAACATTGTGAGTTCTTAAGTATTTAATATTTCTCGAAGTTTGTAATTCAACTTTAACCTTTCATTCAATGAGTTTAGAAAAAGTTTGATCTTTTGAATGTAGGAAATAAATCCAAACTTGTCTAGAATAGTCATCAATTAAAGATAGGAAATACCTTGCTCCACTACAAGAGGGTGTCTATGCTGGTCCCCACAGATCAGCATGGATGTATTCGAGTATAGCCCTGGTATTGTGTTCCCCTCTTGAAAACTTCGCCTTTTTGGTTTTTCCAAAAATACAATGTTCACAGAACCTTAGCCTCTTAGCCCCACTGTTCTGTATTAGCCCGTGTTTGGATAGTTCAGTTAGACCCTATTCACTAATATGTGACAGCCTTTTATGCCATAACTCTAAGCCTTCGAGCATTGAGGATTGTGCCACTAGTGCAAGGCTTGGCACTTCAACATTCTTTAGGAAATACAAACCATTGTGTCTAGTCCCACTAATGATTTCCCTTCCTTCCGTTAGAACTTTGAGTCCACCACCGTTTTTAACAAACGAACAACCCTGTTCATCCAGCATTCCCAAGGAGATTAGGTTCCTCCTGGTTTTAGGTACATTCCTAACCCCTTTAAGAAGGACTTCTTTGTTGTCTTGAAGTTTGAGAGCCACTGAGCCAATTCCAATCACTTTACAAGAGTGATTGTCTCCCATGTAAACTGAATCTCCCTCCCATGGCTTGTAGTCAATAAACCAATTTCTGTTAGAGGTCATATGATAGGTACACCCTGAGTTCAAAACCCAGTCTCCCTTAGATTTAGTTCTTTCCTCCATGGTTTGAGTGTTTCCTATAACCAACACTTCACCATAATTCAAACCTCCTTCACCAACAGCATTTTCTGACTCAATATTCTCCCTTGAAGAACCGCCTCTGTACTTAGAGTCTTTCTTGTGATAATTGTTCTTCTTGGAATGGCCCTTCCGATAGTATTCCTTCTTAGAATTCCTCTTATAGTCATCTTTTCTTTCAGAACAATCTCTTTTGAAATGTCTTTCTCTATGACATAAGAAGTATTTCAATGCTCATTTGCTTCTTGACCCCTTGTAGGATTCCTTCCCATATATTTGTCTCTTTGAATGACTCTTGCCCTTTGAGTACAACAATTCAGCATCTCCTCCTAGCTTATTCTCTGTCTTGATTTCAAGTTTCATGCACTTCAAAGCATTGATCACAGTGTCAAGATTGACACTGTCCCTTCCATACTTCATGTCAATCTTCACATCCTTGAAGGTGTCATGAATGGAGTTTATGAGGATTGCTGCTTCACTTTCAGTGCTCAAGTTTTCTCCCGAACTTGCAAACTCAGAGGTTAGTTTCTTAAAATCATCCAAATTTTCAATCAAATTCTTTGAAGCATTCTTTTTAAATGATAATAACCTCTCCCTTACATACAATTTGTTAAGGAGATCTTTTTTTTATCAAAAAGAGAATGAAGCTGCAGCCATACATTGTAAATCGACTCTTCATCCATTACCTGCCTGAAAATAGAATCATTGAGATTCAGCATGATGCTAGTGGTTGCAATGTCTTCCATTTCCTTCGTGCTTTCCTTTGTAATTGAGGAAGATTTCTTAGAGGGTGCTTTAATGGCTATCACAGCCTTCTGTGCAATCAGGATGATACTGATCTTCTTTGCCCATAAGAAAAAATCTCCTGTTCCATTGAACCTTTCAATTTCGTATTTGTGGAGGTTGCCATCTTCACAATAGTTGTTTCTTCTCTTCAAGAATTGCTTTCTTGACTTCGTCCTTCTGTTTCTTGCTTTCTTGCAGGCTCTACTTAATTCGAACGAAGCTCTAATACAAAATTGAAGAAATCGAACTTCGTAAGTAAAGCCCAAACAAGTATATATGTAAGACCAAAACTCTAAAAAAAAAAACTAAGTATAAATCCAGGTCCACTTATCTTGAACCGAACCAACCTCTGATATATTGCATGGACCGGCTAAAATTGATCTGAGCCGGATGAGAGATGTACGACCAAGATTAAGCATGGTGTGTGAGATGTGTGGTTGTGATGTTGCCACTCTTCTCTCTTCCCCTGTCGGTTGTGCTCTCATGCTTTACACGTTGATTCCACTATTTCCATCGAACAAAACCCTTGTTCTTTCATATTTGTGTTCATTGTCGGCTTCTCTCTTCCTCGTTTAGAGACGTACGAAGTTCTGGCGATTTTTCGCCAGAGCTTCGTTCGATCTTCGACTTCTTTGATCTTCACTAGTGATAGTGACGGTTCTAGCAAACCTTTGCTAGATTAGTTGCTTCATCACTGATTCAACTTCGAATGCTTGATTAGTGACGATTATAGCAGTTTCTAGCTATAATGTTACTCCTCTGTATTTCTTGAAGATCTTGGTGTCAAAGTTGATTATCGCAGGAAGTTATTAAAGGTAGGACTTTTTCTAGTTTCATTTAAATCTTTTCTTCTCAATTTCTTTCATAGTTCATGTTTCTCCTTTACTAATCACAATTTATGTTTCTTGTTTCTTTCTTATGTATTGTAAACATACTTGAGGTGAAAAAGAAGAACACGAACAAGAAAGAAGGGAGAAGAAAAATACACATCAGTTTACCTAGTTCGACTTAAGATAAGCCTTCATCCACAGGAACAGAGAATCATGTATGTTTATTTTTGTTTAGTCTTCAATTTTTCTTAGCAACTATTACAAGCACACACGCACAAATCTCTTATATATTGTTTGCAAAAAACTGAATAATCTAGTACGTAGAGAACACAAGCTTGTAGGATAGTGCCTAGGTGGTTAGAGCCTTAGGTGAACAAAGTTTGTTTGGAATTCAGTTGATTTAAACTTAATTTTTGTTTAGATGATTGTTAGGAAAACTTGAATTATCCTTGCAAGAAGCCTTACATTGTGTTAGATTTTGAGCACTGATTTTCATTCATTTTAACAAAATGTAAATTTTCTTTTTCTTTTTTATCACTTTGTCGTGTTTACATTCATATATGAGATTTAAGATTTATGGTTTGTTTTCTTTCTCTCATTTAATCTTTTTAGGCAACTGATGGAGATCAATTTAAAATTTTAGGCATATACACGCGTTTTCCCTCGAAGGGTAAGTTAAATATTTTATGCAAATCTTTGGCGTTTCCTCCTAGAAAATTCCAGTTATCCTACAAGAGGAGAGTACAGAGATTTGTTTTGTTTGTTATGACATAACACACAACTATGTTAGTTCATGTGTTTTTGTCCTTTATTTTTTATTATTATTATTTTTAAATGTTCTTGTAATATTATGCATTTTTGGTATATTATGGTTATTATTATTCTTCGTAATTTCTATGTTGTTAATTGTTTGAACCCTTGGGGCCATTGGATTGGGAGGAGAGGAAGAAGGTTCTAACTCCTTCATTGTTTTTAGTACATCACAATTTCTTTTGAACTTTTTTTTTCTCAACCTCTCCTCGACTTCTCTTCGATATCCCTATCAAATATCAAATCAAACATTATATCAAATTTCATCTCAAATAAACATTCTCTCCTAAGCACAAATAATAAAAAAAAGATTTTTGCAATCTCTCCTATCTAAAACATCAATTCACAAACAAACACTTAGGGTGTGTTTGGGGCAATGAGTTATATTAGAGGAGTTAAGTTAAAAGAAGTGTTAAGTTAATCTGAGTTTTAAGTTAATCCAAATTTAAGTTAAGCTGTGTTTGTGGCAAGGGTTGAGTTAACCATAGTTTAGTTAAGTTCAATGTTGTTTATGTCAGGAATTAAGTTAAGCAGAGTCAAGTTAAATTGTGTTTGTTATGTCTGTTAAATTAACCTGAGTTGATTTTTTTGTGTATGAAATTAAAATGTAGATGAACTAACTTTTATTTCATAATGACTCCAATAAAGAGTATGAATTGATTTTAAAATATTATTAATTGAATCCTCAAATTTTTTTTATTGGATTTATATGTCATTATTTAACAATAAAATAAAATTCATTAATTAGAATATAAGTTACAATTAACCATGAAAAAAATTAAGACGATTTAAGAAACACGGTTCAAGAAATAAAATAATATTTTAGTAACAAAATAAGTCTAGATAGATAAAAAGATAAGAACCAAATGGGCAACATATGCCTAAACAAAAAAGAAAATGGTGGACTTCGTTGAGGAAGATAACTATGATCATATCATTCTGGCCCTGCTTAGGAGGTATTCACAGTAGCTACGCTGGTCTTTAGAGGGGACAAGAAGAAAATACTCGGCTTTTTTGATGTCTTGGAAAAGAACATTCATTAACACAATCCTCTTTGGAGTAGTGAGTAGAGGGAATAGTTCACTAACAACAGTTGCAACTTGAGACTGTGTTTCATATTTTTCCTCCTTTGCGGCCTTCAACTTTTTTTGTGTTGGTGTTTCAGTGTCTTAACTCTACAATAGATAATCGTGGTTCAAGTGATCTGTCACCCAGGTATTTTTTAATGCATTAGCCGCAGCACTTCATTATGGTACTTACTCCTAAAAGTGCCATTGTCAGACTTCCATCCACCAATCTGAACAAGATGTATTAAACATTGCACAATAATGCTTTCTACTAACGAGTCCAATTGTGACGCCCATTTTTTTATGGTTCCGAAATTACTCTACAAGTAAGAATATATTATATTATATGAATAATATTACATCTACCATTTCATATAATGACTACTAATACATAATGGTACATAAAACAAAAGGGTTCATGAAGAAGTAAAACATGCTACATAATAACGAAGTCTATGACCTAGAAACTTGGTTATACATTCGTTCAGCTAGTGAATCACGAAACTGGGTCTATTGTGGGGACGTCTCGATGAAATTAATGTTTGGATGTTCGTCCATTTGAGCTTGAGTGATAGAGGATCATCGTTTCCTAATATCTCAAGACCTATTGTCGAGCTCATCTTCCGACAGATCAAATTATGCAGTAGACAACATGTTGTTATTATCCTCACTTATACTTTAGGAGGATAAAAATACTTGTTTCGTAGGATGACCCAACAATTTTTTAGAGCACCAAAAGCTCTTTCTATTATATTTCTTACTGATGAGTGTGCTTTATTAAAAAAATTCTCTTGGGTTACAAGGCGGATTTGTTCCCCTCCAATCTGAAAGATGATATCGCTCTCCTCTATAAGGTGCTAAAAATCCTTCTGCATTTGGATAACCCGCATCACGAAGGTAGTAATATCCTGGTCCATTACACATTTTGTTAGATTGTATTCACAATTCGTAAGATTATTTAACGTTTTAAAGCATTATTTATCGCGTGGGACGTGGAATCCATTGGTCCTTGACAAAGCATTCGTCAAAACTCTCGAGTCAGCTACCGACCTTCCCATCCAGCGAGAATGTATATGAACTCCCCACTTAGAGCGCAAACAGTTAAAAAGTTCGTTGTGATCAAACCTTTCCTATTCCTAAAAGATGTACGATATTCAGCTGAAACGTATATCTCTATGTGAGTACCGTCCAAAGCACCTAGACAATTCTGTATGTTTACAAAGAATAGTCATTGAAATTGGCTGGTGAGTATTCAATAAATGTGGTTAGAATTAGGTTTAGGTGACATTTACACCTATAGCCGGTGCATGTTGATTGAATAGGTTCATGGATTTTAAACAAAATTGTGTGACAACGGATTACAGCAACTATAACATTTTAAAAGTTTCGTGAAAGTGTCTCGCCGGATCGAGTGAAAATTCGTCGAATGACCCGATTTTTAACATCTAGTGCACATATATGCAGAAACATTGCTACCATTTCGTTAACGTGTATGCATTCAGTACCTCTAAGACCACCATGCGTCGTAAGCATGTCGCAAAGGGTTCGAAAACATTGACGATCCATTCTTGTTATCTCACGGCAAACTTGGTCACTTTCTCTTATTAGTTGAAAAATGGTCATAGTTCAAAATGGTGTCTAAATAAAGAGCTATAATTTTTCTTCCTAGGATTGTAGTTCATGATTAAGTTTGCTAATAAAATGAACTGATTTTGCGACATGTAGAGTATCGTCGATACTAATATTACTTGATCCGGATCCATAATCTAGAATAAGTAAATCTTCGACTTAGGATAAATATTTACGTAATTTAAATCACATAATTCAATGGAAATCAAGTAAATCAATTTATTTTAAACTTGTATTTAGTTTATGTCAAAAAAAATTAAAATAAATAAAATTGAATTTCTTTTGCGACCATCAACCATGAGCTACTTTAAAATTACATTTGACATACTTTAAACTTGAACATAATGTCAAAAAAAAAAAAAAAAAAAAGTAAACTTGATATTCTATATGTGCCTATCAATTTGTAATAAAAGTTAAAATTATTTGGAGTTATTTAATATTTTTCTACCTAAATAAAACCAAAGGTAGTACTAATTACAAGATAAAACCGATTGAATTGAAATTTATGGCAATTACTATCAAATTTTCTAAATGCATTTAGTTTTGAAGCTTTAATTTATGAAAATCATTGATTTAATAATCTTTGATTTTTTTTTTTTTTAATTATATAATGAATTTATCAACATTAAATTTATCCTCCTCAAATTTCAAATTGAATATAAAAAAAAGTTAATTGTTGAATGAGTTTTAAAATTAAAATTTAATTGTTGAATGAGTTTTAAAATTTAGATTTAAAATTTGATGGAGGTTGGTTTTTAGATTTTGTTTGGTGGTTAAGGTCAATCAAAAATAAAATTATTTAACTTAGATTTTTAAATTTTATTAGGTAGCTAAGGTGAATCTAAAATGAAATCATTTTTTTTCCTCAAAATTATAGGCGTTAAATATATTTAACTTGATTTTTAGATTTTACTAAGTCGTTAAGGTCAATCTAAAATAAAATTATTTATTTCTCAACATTATAAATTTTTAATTTTTTTTTAACATTTTTAGACTTTATTACGTGGTTATAAATCTAAAATAGAGAATGATTTTAAACCCAAATTTAGTTTCGTTTATGTGAATCAATTCGATGGAGATTTATATCAAGATATCTATATTTGGGTGAAGATTCAATAAAATTTAAAATAAAATAAAATTTAGGGCTTAACGTAAATCTAAAATAAAATATTTTATTTTTTTGAGAACTCATATTATAATTTAAAGTGAATAACTAAATTAGTATTTAAATGAAGATTCATGATTTAATCATATTATTTTAATAATACTTCAAATTGATATAATCTTTAAATTTCAATAAATTGATTAACATTTTTATTTTTATTTTTATTTGAAATAGTTTAATTGACAACCACAGTTAATTATAAAATTATGAAAAGATAACTAACATTTAAGTTTTTTTTTTTTTTTAAGTTATCATTTTAAGTTTTTTTTTTTCTTTCTAACAAGTATAAAGTTACGGAAGAAGTTGTCTTCAACCTAACTATAAATATATTTTTTTTGAAATTTATATTAAAATGGAGGAAAAAGTTATGGAAAAAATTTGTTTACATTTATCAAAAATAAGCACATTTGATACATCAATTTGTTCATAATACCAACATAAAGCATATAGAAATGAATGGTTAAACATCGTCATTGAAATTCAATATCAAATTCATTGGCTTCAATACTATACTTAACTACGAAAATGAAATTCAACCGAATACGTACACAAACCTTATGTTCAATCTAATAAAGTAGGCTAACTTTGAAAAATGAATTATAATATAGGGATTAAGTCAGACACGATTTAAAATCACTACTACAATTTCATGTATAGATGTTGGGCGAGGGAAATGAAATTTCAAAAACACAAAGGTATAGATGTCACACATCATAAGATGGCGGGCAGCCCGACATGTTTAAAGCCCGCCATCTAAAGTTTAGAAAGATCAAACTTTAGATGTCGGGTAGCCCACCATCATTTCGAAAACGTCTCACAGATACGTTACGCTCTATAGTTTCTAAATACGAAAACCCACTACTCTCTACCTTCAAGGCATTTCCAACCATATAACGTAAAAACTTACCGGCCACCGCCGCTGTTTAGTCGTAAACGCCCCTTCTCCGTCCAGAAGTGCTTTGTTTCGAAAATTAGGCAAGTTTTTACTTGACTTTTGGTAGTTTCAATTAGGGTATTATGCATTTCACTTGGTTTTTTACTTTTGTTGTTTCTGCAAATTTCACGATCAATTTATGTAGCTCATACCTTGAAATGCCTTGAAAGGTTTACCTTTTAAGATATATATATGTTGAATGTTTAACTTTAGTGTTCATAAAGTACCTAAAGTTCACTTGATTTTTAGTAGTTTTTTTTAGGGTATTATGCATTTCACTTGAGTTTTTGAGTTTTGTTGTTTCTCCGAATTTGATGATCAATTTATGTAGCTCATGCCTTGAAATGCCTTTAAAGCTTTACCTTTTAAGATATATATACGTTGAATGTTTAACTTTAGTATTCCTAAAGTTCCTGAAGCAACTTATGAAAGTGCTCCTAAAGTTTCTAGAGATAATATTTGCATCAAGTTGTTCCTAAATTTGAAGATATTCTCAAAAAGAATATGGCGTAAGTAACTTTCCAGAATATTCCTTCCATAAAGCATAAAAAGATGACTCTTTAACATCCCAAAGCATTGGAAAGACCAACTACTCTTCAAAATCCGACGATTCCGGAATATCTCGGAATACACAAAGAAGGTTGGGACCCCAAATAGAGGCCTTGACCCCTAAGGGGTTGACCAAATGGAGGCCTTGACCTCTAAGGGGTCACCCAAGTCCATGACGACCCTAGGGGGGCGGCCAAGCCAGCGCCGACCCCCCGACAGCTAGCCAAATGGATGTCTTAACCCTCAGGGGCAGGGCAACTATAGTTTTAGCTTCATTTTGTTTCATGTTTAATTTTTACTTTTAATAAATAGGTTTGATTCATAATATTTCGCTGTGTTGTATTTGTAGGTAGTTTAATTAAATTGGTTATGGATAAGTCTTGGATGTTTAAGAACCGAATGTCAGCCGAATATAGTCTAGGAGTTGAACTTTTCATAAAGAATGCATTACGACATTCGAAAGGGACTAATGTCATTTATTGCCCGTGTTTGAAATGTGTGAATGTGAAGTCTCAAAATGTTAATGCAGATAGAGATCATTTGTTTTTTAATTGCAACGACAGTCCCAATCCCAACGATAGTCACAATCTTACAGAATAATGTTCTCCACAATGCTGAAACTCGTCTATGGTTATGCTCTACGCCAGACAGAACAAAAAGAGACCATACAACTTCCTATTCCAGCAAACTTGTTCGGGCAGGACCAGTTTTACATTCTTGATCTAGAGGATATCATCCACAATATGGAGATGAAAGAAATCAGCTATTATTCCATATTGACATACATAGTGTAAGTAAAGAAATTTATTTATGAATTATATATCTTTAATATTTCTTATAACTGACATTTAAAATTTTGACATTCAGGTCGAACATACAATGATAATGTACTTAATAATTATCTCGTATGTGACCATGCTAGCTTCGCATGTTTCAAAGGAATAAATTAAGAAAATTGTTTGAATTTAGCAACTAGGATGGGTCTGCTTGCTAACATGAATCATCGAATACTTTTTCCTTACAACATTGGGTATGATTTATCAATTTCAGTTTTGTTAATATACATTTTTTTCAAATTTACATACTTGGTTGCTAAAATATTTGTTTTTATTAACACATGCGACATTCAATTTTGATCGTCATAATTTCTTCTGAAAATACGGTGTATCTTCTCAATTCTCTAAATAAGAAGGTGGTAGATAAAGATTTGCAAAAACTCGTAAACACGTAAGTTTCAATTCATTCAAATGTATAATTTTTTTATTAATTTTTACAATCCTAATATGAAAGCTCATAAACTTTGTTAGTTCCTATCGAATGTGGAGGATAAAACATTCGCTCTAGCGAAGTCAACTGATATGGAAATTTCTGAAGGTACAAATCAAATCGTATTTTTTGTTAACGTACATTTGTTTATTAATTTTAGAACTTGTTGGACTAAATATCATAAGTATACTTATATAGTGCCCTCAACGATTGGGATCAATAGAGTGTGAATTTTATGTTCAGTTGTACATACGAGAGATTATCACCAACTCCAACACACACGTCAAGAGACTGGTATGCTTTCTATCTATCTATCTATATAATATAATACATGATCGCAAATTGAATCTTTTATATTATATTTAACTTTACATTCTAATTTACAATATTTGTAGTTCAAGAACAACACAAATAACTACACTCAAGAAGAAATTGATGTTTTAAGAATGGAGTGGGCAACCTACAAAGGTAGTCATTTACCTATTATGCCATAATTATCAATACATATTGTAGTTATAACAATAGTTCATTTGGCTTAGAATGGATCTGATAGTGCAATTATATCGATTTGATTATGTATATATAACAATAGTTTCTGATAGTGTAATTACTTTTATGTATATATTACAATAGTTTCTGATATAGTGAAGTTGCTTATAATGGATCTGATAGTGTATTGTTTGAATTGATTATGTATATATTACAGTTTCTGATAGTGTAATAGCTTGGAATTGTTCTGATTTTGCTTTAAATACATAGTAGAGTTGATGTCACTAGTAGAAACTGAACTTTTACTGACGGGCATATGCCGACATCATAACTATTTGGTGTCGGTCAAAAGACCGTCATCAATACTGGTGTCATTAAAGACATTTAGTGACAGGCACTTTTGGTGACGGGTAAAAATCGACACCAAAGTCTTTGGTATCACTCAATATGACCGACACCAAAAACCTTTTGGGTCGCTCATTGGTGTCAGACGTTTTGGGTCACTCATTGGCGTCGGTCATATTGCGTGACACTAAAGACTTTTGGTGACAGTTTTTGCCCGTCATCAAAAGTGTCCGTCACTAAATGTGACCGACATTAAAAATGACCTTTTTAATTTTTAAAAAACAGATTTTTATTGGTCACCACGTATATGCATGTGGGCCACCATTTTCATTTAAACTTTTGGCTTTATTATAAGTCACCATTTGTGACCGACATTAAAAATATCAAAACTTGAATAAAAAAAATCTAAGTGATGGTTTGTCCATTTCAAGCAAAATAAGAAACAATGCCTTGAAAATGTCTAACCACCAAATTTCACCTCTAAACTCATCATTACAAGCATGATATAACTTCAAACTTTAGTTAAATTAATTGAAATTTCAGCAGCATAATGGCGTAACTTTAAGATTACCAAAAAATTTATGTTAATCCTATAAATTCCAGAAATGATATATATAGAAACTACTAATCAAAATCAACAATATAAGAGACATTGTCTCGCTAGAAAGATTTGCAGAATAGATATATATATATATATATATATATAGACACTACTTTAGTAAACAATTAATACAATGGTTATAACTTGAGTACAATGGCTATAACTTGAGTATAATGTTATATATAACAATATTCAAAATGTTACACTATAACTAATTGTTATTCGATAATAAAAATTTACCTATGAAGTCTGCCGATTCGATTCGTACTCCATCCATATCTTCTTGGCTGTATGGTTTCGTGGAGTTAAACTTAAACATAAAACAATATTTCGAAATTAGTAAACAAAAAGTGTCGCAGAATTTAGAAACTAAAATTCTTATGGAGTAAAACAAAAACTTACTAGTTTAGTTATGGGGGTGCGTGTGTTCGATATCATCTTCCGCATGAAAAGTTTGACATAATATCCACACACTATGGATCCGAATTGATGAGGACACTAGTGACAAAAAATTTTAGGCTGTGTTAATAATAATTCCATAAGACTAGGAATCGAAGGAATCTAGCTATGATTTATTTACATACCTTGACTAATTTCCATATTAATTTTGTGGGTCTGAATTCATTCTTTGTTTGCCACATTCGATAAAAGCTACATGACAAAAGTAAACACATTAGGATAATAAGCTAATTGAAACAAAAAAACTACCAAAAATATAAAAAAAAAACTTACGTATTCACAATATGAGCTTAAGTTTCATCGGGCGCCTTCTGACCGAGTGAGTTCATAATATAAACGGTCACATCATCAGGAATTAGTACTACTAAAATCCAATGGTGCCTAAAATGACATAACGAGAAATTAGGACTACACTTAACAGTGCCATCTTCATAGATTACACAGTACGAAGTTCAAAATTTAAAAATTCATATTCGGTATTAAAGGGAAAGAAGACACGTTGACCGACATCCGTAATCATGTCAAAAGGATAAGCCAGATTCTTGATTTGGCCTTTTTGATTTTATTTTCCAAAATCGATGCAAAACCACTACCTTCCACTAGTAAGTAGTTATCAAGAATCTGTTGATCGAAAGTAGCCCAAATGTAGCTGAAATAGATTTAGGAAACGTTAGTAATAAATCATTGTAACAAAGTTGTTATAATAATTGAAAATGATATAGTACTTACGCAATGTAACAAAGAATGTGAGTGTAGCCGATCTCTTCCATCTCACAATACTGTAAAATGTCTTCTCTTGCAAGGAAGCAATTGTAGTGAAATCCTAACATATTCTCTGTAAGATAAATTGGCAGCATGTCACTATCACTCATATTGTGTTTAGCAAAGTGATAGACCAACTTGATTGTGGTTGGAAGCGCCATTCCTGATTGATGATATTTTCTATCTGACATTATCTTCTTACATTTGCTTGGAAGTGACGGCTATGAAAATAAATTTATATTGAATAATTATTAGTAAACTAATAGTGTGGTACATACTATAAAGAGGAAATGTAAAAGTAAATACCTCATTTGATACGTTGGTTGACGTCTTAATAATCCATGCACGCGGCCATAGCATAAAATTGTTGACGACTTGTCCAAGGTATTGAAGCTCGTCATTTAGAGGAATTGGAAGGTCCAAATCCTCGTTATTTCCACGTATTAAATCCTCTAGGACGCATGCTTTATACTTTCCAAGTGGAAGTCCATGAATCTTACCAAGTGGCCCGCTCATTTCATACATTGTGCCAACGACAACAATGTTGTCAACATTTCTATAACAAGTTGACATGCAACACCCTTCAAACGTAACAAACACATAGTTAGAGTAATAAAATTTAAAAAACATATTAGAAATGAAATTAATATTATGCAACTTACTTCTCTCAAGTCTTCGACAACGGGATGGACCATGCGGGGTTCATCTCTAATGAGTATAGGTGTTTGAAAGATCTCATCTGCTTGTCTTATTGGTTATTCTCCCAGAATCTGGGGTGATTGATCGTAATTACTTCCCCTACAAGAAGAGTAACCAACTTTGCTAGCACGTCCTTGAAGATCGGGTGTTCCCGTACTATCATTTGGACGAGCCATTTTGAATAAAGCAGATAGAGATAGAAATTGACCAACGCCCCTAACACGTCCTCGGTGCTCGGGTGTTCCCAAGGCTTCGGTCAAAACATCTGCACCTCGATATGCATTTCCCAACTTATTCTGAAATGAAAATATTTTCAAATATTAATTAAAATTAATCCATCAAATATTTGAAATGTTAAGTGTAATATCAATTAAACATCTATACAATTCGATTTAAGGCTTCAACCGTGGCTTCATAGACATGCTCTTTATTCTTGCCCTTTCGACCTTCCATCCATAGAAGTGCACGTGAGGATGGATCGGTTTTAATATTTACTCCCTAAATCCACCAAACAATGAATTAGTAAAGTGAAATAAAATAATGATAACATATATTGCCTTAAGGTTTAGAATCCTTACTAGCTCATGACTGAGCTGGGCATAACCGAGGATATTTAAGAAGGTTCCGTCTCACTTTTTGTTCTTCACTATTTTTCTGTGTTTAATGAACACGTTAATTATATGCTAAACATTAAAATAATATACAAAATACAAAAAAATTAAGTAGTTACCTTAAATTTCTCTGATATCTAATGTTAACAAAATGATCTCATTATTCTTGGGTGATGTATGAGTATTCTGTAGGTGGGTGGACTAACTTCTCATGGTCCACGTTTATAAACGGTTTGATATAATCTTTGGTGAGATCATACCTAAACGCTATGAATGTCCTCGTCATAGATATCATGATCCTATGTTTGGACATAGGTTCCACCTGAAATGTCATCTGTTTAAAATACAATGAAATCGGGTTAGTTATAGTATGTAATACATGATAATATTTAGTTAAGTAAGTGTTTACCTCGATGCAAACTCGGACATTCTCTTTTAATTGATCGGGGACAGCTGCCCAAGTGCTGTAGGTGAGAGGTATATGTGATCTGACACATACACCAATATAACAGCAGAGTTTCTTCGCACTATCTCCGGCTTTTGGCCCATTGAGTTATATTGAACAACCCGCCGCTCTCCAGCCATTCTTTCCTGAGCCAGCTCACGCAAGATTGTCACGCCTCTAGTGAACCTGTTTCGAGCAGATGTGGTCACGGGTGTATCATCATGATCGCTATCCGAGCTAGACATGGTGTCAATCTGCACAATAAGGAGAAGATATGTTAATAAAAATAGATAATTGGTTAAATTATATTCAGAATGATTAATATAAAAGTGAACGAGTTATCCTCATAATCACTAACCTATTTATTAATCCTTGTACCCTCATAATCATTTCTAGTATAGGTGAACGAGTCAACATCAATAATATTAGGCAACATTTCGATGACCCCGTACCCACAATCTTGGCATGTATCAACTTCATTATGAACATGATATTCAACCGTTCTTTGTGGAGGTATCAAAATCACCGATCGACGAGCATCAAGTGATCTTTTATATAGAAGACTTGTTGCGCTTGAGTGGCTAAAATGAAGGAGTCGGATTTATGTCTAATGCGATTAAGGTCTACAGTTGTGAATCCAACGTCGTCTACGTTAATTCCATAATTATTTTCCACCCAATCACATTGGAATAAAACGACTGTAAAATTATGATAATCAAGCTCCCAAATTTCTTGAAGTACGCCATAAAATGTCATTTCTAACATAAGGAGATTTTTGTGCTTCGAACTAGAAACTTGCATAGTTTGTGCCGTTATCATAACTCTACTATTCTGCACACTTCTGAGATGATCTCGACTTTTTGTATGATATTGAATACCATAGACCATATAACTATTATAAGTGGTCACTCCTCAACGAGGTCATGTGATACCCACCTCAACGTAGATGATATAGAATTGTTCTGAATCCCTAAAGCGAGCCCAACACGATCACGCAACCAAGTACTAAATTTTTGATTATGTTCGTCTTGAAGCTATTTTTTATTTTTAGACCTACTAGTAATTTTGACAACATCTGCATGTGTTGATCTACAAATGAAAGCACAACATCTAATTTGTGTAGTACATACAAATGAGCTTGATCAATCATATCCTTAGTTGGTGTTTTATAATTAGAAGCAGATAACTACCGATCAATCTTATTTGCATCCGCTTTATTTGATGATCGCAATCCAACAGATTCAACTCCTTGTAAGAATTCAGAACAAAACTCTATCGACTCTTCTACTATATAACTTTCTCCAATGCATCCCTTTGGTCGATTTCTATTACAAACATAACCATTCAAAATCTTCATATATCTTTCAAAAGGATGCATCCATCTCAAATAGACTGGTCCACAAAATTCGATCTATCTTACAAGATGAACCACGAGGTGAACCATTATTGTGAAAAATGATGGTGGAAAAAACTTCTCCAAAATAAATAAAGTGACCACTACATCATCTTACAATCCTTTCAACTTAGTTAATCTATTGACTTAGAACATATAGCATTAAAGAAAAAGTATAGACGAATGATAGCGTATCAAACATGTTTAGGCAAAATTCCACAAATAGCTACAGGTAGTAGTTGTTGCATCAAAACATGATGGTCGTGCGATTTTAACCCATAAAGTTTCAAATCAATAATCGACACTGTTTTACTTATGTTGGATAAATATCCCTTTCGGTACTTTAATTTCAGATAATGTTTTACACACGCTCAATTTATCATTTCTTCTTAGTGTGTAACATGCTGGAGGCAAGAATATTCTTTTCTCTCCCATTTTTGGGCTAACTCCAATATGATATTCAATTCAACTACGTCTTGACGTGTTTTTAACCCATCTTTTGTTTTGCTAGGAATATCAAGTAGGATTCCATTAATGTTAGAACAAACATTCTTCTCGTTGTGCATGACACCTAAACAATGTCGCACGTGAAAATCTTTTTGGCATCATAGGTAGATATCAGAATTTCATTAGGAGAAGGTAGTAGAACGCTCAATAGTGCTAACAACTCTGTAAAACTCTTATCGCTCCATCTAAACTTTTCTTTCAAATTATAAAGCTTAATCAATGCAGATATCTTAGTAAAATTATTACAATTTGGGTATAATGGTT
>JBBMEG010001320.1:0-21283 GCA_037832605.1 Cyclanthera cordifolia
TTTTTTAATAAATACGTCCGCGGTTTGAGTTTAAAACCCGGGAAGAACAAAAAATGGGCAGAATCTGAAAATTTTGAAAATCGAGCCGAAAATCTCAAAGATAGTTCAGAATGGTAGAGCGCGCAACCGTAAGGTTTCTGGAGATTTACTTTATTTCGTTTTTTGTTTTGAAATCCATAACTGGCGCTTCTCTACCGATTTCATTCTTACTACATGCTGTATGTATCCGCGCCAACGCCCTAACTTCACCTTGCTTTCTTCTTCTTCTTCTTCTTCTTTTCAGTGACCTTTTCCAGTCAGATCTATGGCGGATAAGGAGAATATATTTCGAGTCACACGGGGTTCCAAGAAGAGGGCCGCCGAGGCTGCTATTCTTGACGACCGCTCGGCTAACAAGAGGAGGGTTGTTCTTGGAGAGCTTCCTATTTTTCACAATGCTAGTTCTTCTTCCATTGATAGGAAATTTAAGTCAAGAACCAACCGGCGGAGACAGAGTGTGAAAGTGACTGATACGGCCGGGACTAGTGCTGCTGCTGAAATCAATATTCTTCCGGATAACGAAGTTAAGCTATCGGATGAGGCTAATTCCGATGAACCGCAAATGTGTAGGGTTTATGCTTCTGATGTTTATGATTATCTTCGTGCTATGGAGGTCTGAGTTTTTTTTCCTCTTAATTAAGATTTGTAGAATCTATTTCTGTTTGATTCTTGATCACTGGCTCTGATATTGATTCGATTATTCACGGTTATCTTGTTTTATTGCTAATTGACTAAACCCTAATCAATTCTCACAAATTATTTAGTAAGAATGATTGTTCGCCCACTTTGTGCGTCTGTGTTTGGGTTGGGGATGTCATTTTGTTATTGGTTGATTTATGATGTATGACCCTTACTTTAGATCACGATTTTAGTCGGATTTAATGTGTTCAATGGTTTCTCAATGATGCCCTAACATCTTGGATTGATATGGAAGTGTTTTTGTTGGGGGCTTCTGGTTTCTTGGATCTTTTACCTAGCAGTTTTTTTTTGTTTGTATATTCAGACTGATCCAAGAAGAAGACCAATACCAGATTATATCGGGAGGGTACAAAAAGATATAAGCGCCAATATGAGAGGAATTCTGGTAGATTGGATGGTTGAAGTTGCGGAAGAACACAAGCTTGTTTCAGATACTCTTTACCTCTCTGTTTCATACGTTGACAGATATTTATCTCTAAATGCAATCAGCAGGCAAAAACTTCAATTGCTGGGGGTCTCTGCTATGCTCATTGCCTCGTAAGCATAACCGCAAATGATTTGTTGCCTTCTGGCTCATTCTTGCTTTACAAAGAATCCCCAATTAATGTTGTTTCTTTTTGTATCTTTGTGTGTGCGTAGAAAGTATGAAGAAATTAGCCCTCCACATGTTGAAGAATTTGTTTATATCACAGATAATACCTACAATAGAGAAGAGGTGATTCAGTACCCATCACTTGTTTAATTTCTGTTAAGCTCTGGAATGTTTCATCATAATCTATGACTGGTTGGATCATAGCGTTCTGGATTTGCTTTGATTTTGAAGGTGGTTGAGATGGAGGCTGATGTATTGAAGTCACTGGAATTTGAGCTTGGAAATCCCACAATAAAGACATTTTTAAGGCAAGTGCAATGGTCTTCTTTTAATGCTTGTAATTGTGGAAAATATGCAGCACCTGTGTGGTTTTGATAACTTATGGGGCATTATTCTGATTTGCAGGAGATTCACAATGGTTGCTCAAGAGACTTACGAAGTACATCCTAGTTCTCTATTAACTACAAGGATGCTAACATGAATTTCAACTACTTATTTCTTGTTGGTTTTTGCAGTTTAATACTCTACAATTTGAATTCTTGTGCTACTATCTTGCTGAGTTGAGCCTACTAGACTACAACTGTGTCAAATTCTTACCGTCTCTCATTGCTGCATCTGTTATCTTTCTAGCACGGTTTATGATCCAACTGAAGAAGCATCCTTGGGTAAGATTTTTGAATTATGGTTAATATGCAAAACTTATTTTTTTGTAGGGATTGAACATGTATAACGTATGTATATCATGTAGAATTCCAGGTTAGAGCATTTTACTGGATATAAGCCAGCTGATATCAAAGATTGTGTTCTACTTGTACATGATTTATACCTTAGTAGAAGAGGTGGTGCTTTGCCAGCTATAAGGGAGAGATACAAGCAACATAAGGTATTTTTTTCCTGGTTAGAAAGGTTCTTACTTGTTTGATTTTAGAAAACCCTTTCTTCTGAGAGTTCTTGGAATTAAGCGCACTGCCATTAATCCTTATTCATCCTTTCCTGTCTTATTGCAGTACAAATTTGTGTCTATCATGCCTTCACCTCCAGAGATTCCCATTCCATATTTTGAAGATGTTAGAATATGACTGTACAAGATAACGATAGTAGTTAGAAACTAATTACAATATGCAAGTGAAATATAAATTTATATTAGATAGGAATCTGAATTCCAGAGGCA
Organism: Cyclanthera cordifolia; assembly: GCA_037832605.1. Classification (NCBI taxonomy): domain Eukaryota; kingdom Viridiplantae; phylum Streptophyta; class Magnoliopsida; order Cucurbitales; family Cucurbitaceae; genus Cyclanthera; species Cyclanthera cordifolia. The sequence goes on from JBBMEG010001320.1 coordinate 2,502, forward strand.
TCGTTCAGTTTCGGTCTGCACAAGCTCTACAAGGTAGTAGCTAAAGGTCGAGTGTTGACTTGGAATGGAACATTTTTGTGCACTGGAAGGCAAAGCTGGCATATTTCCCACAACATTTATTTCATCTTCTTCCCTTGTAAAAAATTATTTTGAAAAAACAGAGTGCACATTGTGGCTCACTTGTTATATTTTAGATTGTACAAAATTCAGCAATGCATTGGGCTTTGAAAGGCCATTTTTTTAAAAAAATTGGAGTTGGCAAATGTTCATAAACCACATGTTTAATAATAGCAAGAACTTAAAAGGGTGGCTTGAAAAGCATCAAATATAGCATATTGTCGTGCATGCATTGCTAAAAGTTTTCTGTAGGAGCAAGGCAGAATGAGAGCAGAGAAGAGCCAAAAGAGATATGGTTCAAATGCTTTATTTACGTAGGTATAAAGTGAACCTCTGCTTCAGAAGTTGAAGGGACTGAAAGATAGAAAAGAACGACAGAATGGAAGAAAGAATATTAAAAAGGCTTCTGCTGAAAAGGTAAAGTGGGTTTGTCTCGTCTGCTGTGTTGCTATTTTGCAGGTTGTCCTAACACTCTCAATTGCTTTTTAAGCCTACACTTTTTCCTTTATCCTTCTATACTGTACTGCCATTACAAAGCCCTTTGCCTTTTTCTTTCCCTTTGTCTCTCCATTCTCTCTCGCTAATAGCTCCATTTCCAATTGTCATTGTGCCATTTTCAGTGTCCATGGAAGCTCGGCTGCTATTGCTAATGGTGGTTTTCAGTCTTGTTGTCTCCGGCAAAAGCAATGCGACAATGGGGGCTGTCGGCGTCGATCAACAACATCCACAGGCAAGAATGGTGAAGCATCGGAAAGAGCTGCCGATGCCGCCGTGGAGAAACTCATTCAATGCTCTGTTTGCAAGCAAGAGGAAGGTCCCAAACACTTCGGATCCACTCCATAATCGTTGAAGCGCTCTGGGTTTGCAGAGGAATGAATTTTTTGTCAAAGTGGAGTGTTGGTTTGCTTTGCCTTGCCTTGCCTTGCCTTGCCTTGCCTTGCCTTGCCTTGCCTTGTCTTCCATCTCGTGAACTCGGACACCACAAGGTTTCAGCTTTTTCCTTGGTAGGTACCTTTATGGGGAAATGCGTTCTTTTGTTTTATTTTTCAAATCATTTTTTTTGTAAAATTCATTTAAATATAAACTTTTCAACTGATATATTCTCTATTTTTCTAGTTCTCCATACTCTGTGTGGCCATACCTTTTCTGGTGTCCATGTCTTTTGAGCCTCTATAATATTTTAAGGTGCTTATGCTAATTTAATATGTTCCATTACATATGTTTCTTGTTCCTTCGGACTAAGGGGGTGTTTGGATAGGAGATTTTATGAGTATTTAGATTAAAGAAAAAGAAAAAAAAGAAAACCATTTAGAATTAGTATTTAGATTGAAAATTTATTTTGAGTTTTTAGAACTAATGATTGTCTTCAAGAATTTGTTTGGATCTATTTTTTTAGAGTATTTAAAGTTAGTATTTAGAATGAGTATTTATTTTGAGTATTTAAAGAACTTGTGTTATTGAGATTCATAATCAAACTTGATTGATCATTCCACTCCATCGTGGTCTTTATACATTAGTCTCTAGCTTAGACATTCATAGTCAAACATCGATCAATTTTCTCTCATGGAAGTTATAATCGTTCAAGTTGAATGGAGACCAAATCATACGTTGTTATCATTCATCGATGACTGAAATTGTAGTGGCAACCATCAATATGCACGAAGTCAACAACTAATACCCATAACCTTCTCCACCATTTCTCCATTATGGCAAAATTGTAGTTGACAAACACTTCAAAACTCGACCATAATTAATCTAGACCCTAAATTTTGTGGATATAAATAATGAAAAATATGTATTTGCAAAATATAATACATATTGTATTATTTAATATCATATTATGTTAAATCCTATAAATTATTGCATTTGTAACAATACTCTAAGATAATATTAATATAGTAATGATAAGGCATTGTACATTCACATCATTTATATTAAAACAATATTGTAACACTCCTAGCCCAAGATAAAAATCTCTAATAGGTTATCTAATCTAGGACTACTCCCAGCTAAGCACGCTTAATTATGAAGTTCTTTTGATCGAGCCATAAAAAAAGGAAGGTGTGTGAATTTAAAAATTTATTAAAAACAAAAATAGACATTTGAAAGTTTAGAAATCAAAATAATATTTTAAAATAATTATAAAATCAAATACTTCCCGCATTGTAAATTGTAATACAGTTAATTTTGTGTTTAACAAGGTTTCTAAACAATTAAATTTATTTGCTGAGCGTATGGAATTTGGGTAATTGAGGTTGCGAGTTTGAAATTTGGGCCAACTTTGGAGAGAATTCAAAGCCCATAATTTTTGTGATTTGCTTTGTATAATTTAGATATATTGTGATCAATTATGTTTTTTTTTGATAACTTTAGTCTATTTAGATCTAATTGGCATTAATCCCCTGAATTTGATGACAAGTTTTGTTAAGATGTTGATTTTTTTTTTTTTTTTTGGGTTAATTTGATGGTCAAGTAGTTTCTTGCCTTTGAAATTTTGATATTACGTGATATTTTGGTTCACTTTAACAAATTTGTGGCAATTTAATCAATTTTAAAAATGAACTTAGATTGTCCTAAATTTGTTATTCGAAAATTACAAATAATTTTAAGCCAATCATTTAATATCACTAGATTTTTATCCTTACAAATAATCATTGACTCTTTGAGATCTTAGGAATTGGAATGAATATTGAGAGCAAGGATTATAAAATTTTGTTTGCCAAGAGTTGTTCTTCTAAGGACTAATTGGGAAAATTTGGATGTTGGAAATTGATGTTTGTCCATTTCTTGATTGTTTTGTTATTTATGAGCTTGTTGACTGCAAATGGTGGTTTGTTTTAAGTCCAACCTAGAGGGTATTTGCATATTCTCGTTTTGATGCAAATTTGTTTGTTTATGGTTACATACAAGAAGATGAGATAAATGTTCTTTCTCCATTTGTATTCTTAGATGGAACCTCATATGAGGACTTCAATTACATACATCATTGTGACATGCATGCTTATAAGCATTTGGACTCTTTCATGTTTGATATGGAAGAGATTTGTTGTATTTAAGAGCATTGTGTGCATTTTGATTGCATGTCGTTCTAATGTTGCACAGTTTGTGAGTTTGGTTCAGTACTGACATGAAATTTTGAGTTTGAGATATCGTAATGTAGCATTTTGAGCATTTGAGTTTGTTAAAGGCTCAGTCTTTGAGGGCATTTTTTATACGGAATGTATTGTTTCTTAAGAGTCAGTTTGTACCAGTTATGTCGACTCCGTTTGTGTTGCCTGTGTCATTTGGAGGAGATTTCTCTTGTTGGTTAAGTTCCATGTTATTTGACAACATTTTATTTTTGAAATCTTGTTTCTTGTGATTTTATTGTTCAGAGACATTGTGTATGAAAGCATATTTTGATTGTTGTTGGTTGATTTAGTTTACTAATCTGCTAAAGTTCTGATAATTATGAGGTTTTATTGTTCCTATTTGAGAAAGTTATAATCCAGGTTCGTCTAGAGTTATGATAGTTTGTTGCTTTACTTGGGGGCAAGTTCTGATCCAAGTTAGTCTGAAATTCTAAATGAGATGTACTTTATTTTTTTACCAATGTAACATGTTCTTCAAGATGGTAGTTTGTTAATTATGAATCACATTTTACTGGTTAAATTGTATTTACTTTGGGATAAAGTTTGGTTAAGATTTTATTAATAATTGACAATGTGTCTTGTAGAGCACTATATAAGCTCACAAGGGCTTCTTGTTCTTTGAGAGAAAGAATTGGATGGATACCATTTGCACCTCTTTGAAGTTTTGGCAATTCTAAATAATGTGAATCATCTTTGCAATTCAAATAGTAGACGTATGGTTAGTTCCTGAACCCTTTAAATCAGTGTGTCATCCCCCTCTTCTCTATCCTCTTATTTTATTTATTTGTTTATCTCATTTAATATTCTGATTTTGTTTTAAATTTGAGATAAATGAGTTTAGATTTCTCAACATGATGAAAATTTAGCTGTCCGAAACGATAGTGTATGATCTCTTCCCATCTCATCTCACCATTCCAAACCTATTCGTGGATCCGTCCTTCAAATTATCGGATATGGCTTTTGTTAATTAAGCATAAGTCCATTTCCTTTTAAGTTATTACTAAATAAGGGTTCATTTGAAACTATTTAGCGAACAAAAATCTGGGATGGTGACTGTCAATTTTGATAAAAATGGTTAAATTATCTTCCTCCAAAAACCAGATCATCAATTTTTTTTTTTTTTTTTTTTGGACCCAACCACCGTTCAAGGCAGGCTTGGTCCAAGGTATTATAATGATTGGGATAGAGAAATTTGAACCCGTGACTTCATGGTTTTTCAGCGTTCGCTAATGTAATTGAGCTACTGCTCTTTTCACTTAGTTTTAATTATCTTTAACTTTTCTAATATTTATATTTGGTACTGTTTGTAGTAAGCTAACTCCACAAAATCATTTACAAGATTCAACGATTAATCTTTATTTATTTTCTCACTGTCTTGTTTTCTGAAGTCCTACGCGGAACAAAGTGTGAGGGAGAAACACGCCTACTTGAACTCTACGATTTAGATTTTTTTTCCGACTACAAAATCTACTAATTGATTTTCTGGAAGTGAACCATAGATAGTTATGAACCACATAAATCTATACGTTCATTTCACGATCTTTATAGTTTTCTTTCGATTTTTGTCGTTGTTTTCATGATAAATGAGATGATTAGTCTACGTATCTTATAAAAAGTGTAAAATCCTCCTTACTTTTTAATGCATGGTTAGTGACAATGGAAACGGTTAAACTTAATCATAGCTATGCCGAGAATCAACATTGATGGATACAAGTTGGAAGTTGAATACAAATATACTTATTGAGTTTTGACGAGAAAGAACTATAAAAAAAAAAATAAAAAAAAATCAATCAATATAAGAACTTGAACAAGCTCATTCATAGTAGTCACTTTCGAATTAACCAATTTTGAATCACGTTATATTCGAGTTTAATGAGCTCTTATACTGTATTATAGAACATGAACATGATGAGTAACTCATTTTTCTTATAAATGGTTATAAACACTTCTCATTTTTGTTGGGGTGAGATCCTTTCAACCCTATGGTTGAATCTTTTGGTGGTAAAGTAAACATTATCGAAAACGTAATTATTAAAAGAAGGAAAAAGAGTAGATAAAATATACTTTTGTGGACTTCATTGTCGTTGCTAAAATCCATTGAACAAAATTGGGTAGTTTTGAAAATTTATAGTAAATATGCTAGAATAGACACTGATTATTTTGAGTAATTATAAATGAGAGGTTATTTGAGTAACTAGAAATTTGAGTTTTAGTAATAACTAAACAACGTGTTTTTAATAATAACTCAAAATTGTTAAAATTGAGATGTTAGAGTAAATGATTAGAAATAATGAATTAGAAATGAATGATTAGAAACGAGTAGAGATGTCAATGGAACAGGGTGGGGGCGGTCTAAGGGCTCCCCATTATCATACTCACCACCAAAAGCAATCTTTGTCCTTGGAAAATTCACTAGTGGGGATCGGGGTGTGGGAATTTTTCGTAGGAAATTCACGGGATGTGATATTAGTAGTGGTTGAATAATTAATTACTTGTTTGAGAATTAATGTTCGTAAGATTGAGTGATATGTTTGATGTAAAATGTGATAAAATAGTTTGATAGAGAGTTTGATGAGTGATTAAAAATACTATTTACTTAAAAAAAATAAAATATTAAACTATGTTTCGATTGAGATTTTAAGAGTATTTAGAATTAGTATTCAAAATGAGAATTTATTTTGAATATATAGAATTAATGATTACAGTTATAAACTTCTTTGGATCTAGTTAATAAAATTAGTAGGTAGAAAGAGAATTTATTTTGAGTATTTAAAAGTAATGATTTTGTTTCGATCCAGTTTTTAAAGATATTTAAAATTAGTATTTAGAAAAGAGATTTATTTTGAGTATTTAAAAGTAATGATTACAGTGAAAAACTTGTAAAGATATAATTGTAAAGAGTATTTAAAATTAGCATTTAGAATTTAAATTGATTTTGAGTATTTAGAAATAATGATTGAATTAAAAAAACTTATTTAGATATAGTTTTTAAGAATATATAAAATTAGTATTTAGAATGAAAATTTATTTTGAGTATTTAAAAGTAATGATTACAATTAAGGTCGTAGTTTTTTTAAAATATTTAATATTAAGCAGTAAGCCAACATGATGAAAAAAAAAAAAAAAAAAAAAAATTTATCGAAGTAATCACATAAACGATATCTTTGTTATATAACTGTTTCTAATTATTCTCATCTCTGTTGAACTAAAAAAAAAAAAAAAGAAAAAATCCAACCAGAATTAGCCTGATTAAATAAATTATTTAGACGCTCAAAAGTAATATAAAGATTTCAATTTTACAAGTGAATGAATAGATGTTTCCAATGGTCAGACATATCTATCTATAAAATATAGTTAAAATGAATAATTAGGGTTATTTATAATTGAAAAATCTAAATAATATCACAATTATATTCGGAAATGAGTAGGAAGTGGTGGCCCCATAATCAAGTGTGAATTTGAACACAAGGATCGATGAACACTCCAGGTTGGGCAAAGTGATGGTCAGCTCTCCACTACCTCATACATCATGTGGCCTAAATGAGTTAGTGTAGACGAGTGTTGCAAAACAAATATCATTCAACACGTTTTTTAATATAGGGATTTCAATTCATATGCTTCCGGGTATTGTCAGTCCACTGAGATTTTCTCCACCCATTGTCCGCACATCATGAGTGAGTTTTTTTTTTTTTTTTGGTACAAATTCGACAAGTAGATAACAATTACTATCCAACTCGTGACACTGAGATCATAAGTGAGTTTTTTTTTTTTTTGGTAGAAATTGGAAAGGGAGATAACAAATCGAACTCGTGAGGCAGATGTTAAACTAGAATAAATCAGGCCATTGTGCCATTGACCCAGTGAAGATAATTTAATTCTTCTTCTCCAAGTTTCAACATTACTTATTTGTGTCCTTTTAATTGAATATTTTACATCTACACGATCCTTTTTCTTCTTTTTTTTTTTTCACCTTATTTCCTCTTTTTATTTTGTTTTTCATTTAAATACAAAATCAAATTTCAATTTTATCCACTGATATTTCACCTCAACAATTTATCAATTTTTATGTAATATAATTTATTTTAGGTTTATAAGTTTGATTTCTATTATCTAGAGAAAAGTAAAGTTTAATCTATTGTGACTTTAAAAACTAGAATTTATATTTTATGGGGTAAATAGTAACATGATTTTTTTTTTATCAACCAACTAGAGGTGAAAGATAAAAACGAAAATCGACAAAATCGAACCGGTCAAATGAATCAATTTGATTGTTTAGAACAATATTAGATGATTTCATTTGATATTTTAGAAAACCGAAATATATTGCTTCAGTTTCGATTCTTGGGGAGGAACGAGCAAAAAACTGAATCAAACTGAATATATAAAATACTCAAAAAAAAATTGTATTTAGATTCGATGAAAGAATAAATTTAAATGTGAAATATAAAGTAAATGAATTGTAAAAATTGTGATATTTATGAAAAATGTTGTTTTTGGTTAGTAAAATAAAATCCTTTAAAAAAAGTTAAATGAAAATGAAACCAACAAATTGAAAAATAAATCAATTTTTTATTGAAATCAAAATCGAAAATCGAATCAAAACTTATTAAAAACTGACAGAATGGTTTTGTCGTTAATTGAACATCTGTTCGAGACAAATTATTGAAAAGCAGAAAATACTTGATTCGGTTGTTGATCTTACATAAAACTCACAAAACTCAAATTGAAATCACCTGTGTAATCGACTACCTAACTCACATAATCATTATTGATGAATGAATAACTAACTTTAATCTATTTAACTAATCTACTATTAATAACAATAAAATCTATTTTGTAAGTTTTATAAAATGATAAGCATTAAATTGTAGTTTTTAAAATCATAAAAATTAAATTCTTTTAACTCTGTGGAAAAAGAACTCATATAAAATTTGCATGGACTGAAAAATAAATAGAAAGAAGAATGAGATAAAAAGAAAATTGGGGTGCAAATGAAAAAAATCAATTAAAACAACACAAATAAATGCTACAGAAATTTAAGGAGAAGAAAAATCAAATTAAACCAATGATCTAATTGCAGAAGAATTATTTTCTAAAAAAGATAAAAAAAAAATATATGACGTGCTAACTGTTAAATAACACGGAAGAAATAATATTGAAGAAGTCTATATAATTCTCATTTATTCTAGATGTTCAAAGAAGATTCTAGATCATACATGTATATTCAAGATTGATGGAGAGAACTCTAGAACACTCTTTGTCTAACATTGGTCTAGAATTATCTAGAGCATGCACTTTGTTGAAAGTGAAATTGTGGTAAAATTGTGACCACATGATTGTCTTGATTACCAAGGCAAGATGTGGCTAATTTATGACCATAGGATTAAACTTGTAGTCCAAGTTTGAAATTGTTATAAATAGGTGATGCTTATTGTTGTCAAACCATCCCAAATCTCCCAAAACATCCACATCTAAGTGGGTGAGAGTGTGAGATAAAAATAGTGAGAGTTTCTCCTTATAAGAGAGTTTGGTGCTACTTTGTAAAAGAGAAAAAATTTGTAACTCGTTAAATCACTGTGTCATTCTTTCCCTTCTTCCTCTTCATTATTGTTATTGTATTCTCAATCTATTTTAGCTGCAATCCTGCCATATTCGATTAAACAATCACAACACTGACATATGATGAGTGGGCTGCAAAATTGAAAATGCTGCTCATTTCAACTATAGTGTTGGAAATCTTGGAACATTTAATCAGTTAAATGCTGATCAAATATAATTAAATAAATTACTAAATTTAAAAATTATATTAAAAAATAGCTAAAATTATTTAAGAAAATTGCGGTGATTAAACTATTCTCATAAAATAATTATAAATTTAATCAAATTTTAAAATATTTATATATATAATCACTAATACTATATTATTAAAAAATACATGATAATGTATTACTTAATCATTCTTTTTGTCAGTTACTATATTTATAATTGTTTTTTTGAATAGTTTCCAAGTTTTTCAACTATTTATATTTTAAGAAAATATTTATTTCTTTTAAATAGTAAATTAAATTGTTCAAATCTTATGGACAAACATATCTGCATTATTATTATAATTGGTTAACCCATGAAAATCTACCATTTTAAAAATGATTTTAAAAAAATAAAAAAATAAAATGGATCTTTTGACGAAGGTAAATAATATTTTAATTAATAGTTTTTAAAAATCAAAACAAAGTCGTTGGAGGTTGTTTTTTTTTTTTTTAAATAAAACTAAAAACTAGAGTAAATTTGACATTTTGTTGTCAAATTGTTATACTTGCATACATGTACATCTTCCCGGATTTAAATATTATGGGGTAAATTGTAAATTTATTTAGTATGATTTGATGAAAGTTTAAATTTAGTTTTACATCTTCCTAAAAGTGGTTGGTGTGTTTAAAGTTTTTTTTCTCGTCCAAGGTAATACGAGTGAAACCGTTGATATCAGTTGACTATTTTTCGGCATCAACCGTTTAAAAAAAAAGTTTAATCCTTAAAATTTGATAAAATCTAAAAAATAATTCGTCATTCGTAATTGATGGTGAATAAAATATGCAGAAGTTAGCTATTTTTGTGTTTAATGATGAGAATGTGAGATAAGTAATTAATTATAAAAAAAAAACATAATTCATACAACTAATTTACATACTTAATTTCCCTACTATTTACAAATAAGATTGACTATTTTTTAGGTTTTATCAAACCATAGAGACTATATTTTATGTCTTCAAATGATAGGGACTAGGTTCTATATTTCTCCAAACCATAGAGATTAAAGTCAAGATTTTTGCAAACCATAGAGACTAAAGTCTAGATTTTCAAATCATAGAGACAAAACTCTAACTTTCACGAAGACTAAATTTATAATTTATCCAGATATTATTGAATGTGATCCTCAATAAACTTATAATAATAATAATAATTAATTAATTAAAATATAATTTTGGTCTTTAGTTGATTTTGTTTAATTTTTGTTCTTTCAACCATATTTTAAATATTCAATTTTAATTATTTGATTATGAATTTTTTAAATAGCTGGGTGTATTTTTACTTTGTTTTTTTGGTTCTTTACATAAATAACCAAAGTACTTAAATATTACATATCTACCAAACAACAAATAGGTTTAAAGATTTAAAAAAAAAAATTAAGAAAATGCATACATGAAGCAAAAAATTGAATAAATTTATTTTGAAACGGTCATTTACTCACTCATTTTTCTCAATCGTCTCTTCCGAAAATTACAAAAGTTTATTTTGAAATTGTGATTCACTCACTTACACATGCATTTGCAATTGAAGAAACTAATATGATGTAAATGATCGAGGGAATTTAAGAAAAAAAAAAAAGAGTGTTAATAAGATGTAAATATAATCGTTAAGTTTAATCAAGCATTTTTTGAAAATAGATGAACCACGAACATTTCATAAAATAAAATAAAATTACAATGAATATTTTTGTAGTAACGCCAAGAAATCGAATGAAATTGAAAGATTTATTTATGTTTTTCAAAAAATATGCAACTCCAAATTGTTTGATTTTAAAGATAGAGTATGATTTCTTAACTGAATTAATGGAAATTAAAAAAAAAAAACGAAAAAATTAAATTGTAAAAGGACAACATTGTAATTTACATCTTTATTTTTAACTAATTTAATATAAAATAATATGAAAAATGTTTGGATGCAAGCTACATCTGCCTTTTAGATGGTGTATTGGGAACCACACATTTTCTTAATTAAAAAAAAAAAGAAAAAAAAGTGTGATGTCCGAGAAACAACGACAAAGAAAGATGCAACACCCACCCACAGGCAACCAAATAGCCCCAAATAATATTCTTTCAAATATTTGTTTCAAAAAAAAAAAAAAAACTTTCAGGTATAAGATAGTTACATTATCATTTTAATTAGTTCACATTATGTCACTTAAGTAATGATTTATTTATATTTAAAAAAAATAAAAAAAAAATATATATATATATATATATATATTAAAATTTTATATCTATGGACCAAATTGATCAATTTGATCTCAAATCTAAGGATGAAAATGAATGGATCCAAAAAAGGAAAAAAGTTGTATTTTTAATTTACCTAAATATCTTATCTCTAAGAGTGTGTTTGGGCCCCAATTTCAAAATAGATAGTTGGATAATCAAACTCAAATAGTGCAAACAAAGATTAATTATGAATACACTCTCAAATAGTGCAAAATACACTCTCTGGTAGTATAAAATACACCTCAAATAGTGTAAAAATCAACAAAGTTATAAAATTAATTGAATAAAGTGAGGCTCACACATTGTTAGGTATAAAATCTTTTTGTTTTCGATTTTTTTTTAATATATACTAATTCAATATTTGAATGGAAATTGCTCGATTTTTTTTATTGCATAAAAATTTTGAGTTCATATATTTCTTAAAATTTTGAAATTTTTGTGTGACAATGCTCTTGATCTATTAATATTAAGACAATCATTTTCACTTTAATTGTTATTTTTTGTTCATTCAAAACAATTAATTTCATTATTTAAATTCATTTTTACTATTGGGAGAATTTCTTAAAAAAAGAAAGAAAGTATATTTTGGATTTAAAAAGAATCATTTATTCTCACATTAAAACTATACTAATATACTTATTTTTAGTCCATATAATTATATCAATATATAATATATGTCAATTAGAATATGAAAAATCTAACTAATAAAAACAAAAGATGTTGAGAATTTATTTTTATTAGGTCAAATATTAATTAAAAGATTAATAAAAATACTTTTAAATTAATTTAATAAAAAAATTTATAACTCTTTTCATAATAACATGCACCCAAACACCATTTATCATAATCATGGTTATAATAACCTACACTTCAAATGTCGTTTATTATAATTCACCGTCTATTATAACCAACCTCTGGTATCGCAACCGCACAATGAGTCTATGAAACACTAGTGAACATTTATAAAATACTTTTTAAAATATATGTTAATTTCCTCTTTGTCGTGACATATGATTTCCATCTATAAAAAGCATGATATTGTTGTTATTTTCCCACCAGACCGAACCAAAACAAAATCCATAATGAATTATTCATCCAATATGGATCAAGAAATATTCTTTTTCTCCAATTTTCAAATTCCTCTCTTCACCTTTGTTTTAGCTCTCATAATTCTTCTCTTCAAACTCCGTAAACCAAACCACGAAAACCTCCCCCCTGGACCACCTTCCCTCCCTGTAATCGGTCACCTTCATCTCCTCAAAGAACCCTTCCACCAAATGCTTCAAGATCTCTCCCAAAAATACGGCCCCATCATGTCGCTTTCCCTCGGTTTCCGCCGCCTGGTCGTCGTCTCCTCCCCCTCCGCCGTCCACGAGTGCTTTTCCAAAAACGACGTCATATTCGCCAGCCGTCCCCGCTTCATCTCCGGAAAGATTCTCAACTACGACTACACCGCGGTGGGCGCCACCGCGTACGGGCAGCATTGGCGCATCATGCGACGCATAGCGACGACCGAGCTACTCTCCACGCACCGTCTCAACAACTCAACCGAAAACCGACAGCAAGAAGTTAAACTATGGCTGAAAAGCCTGTTCCGTACCACCGGGGAAAGCAAGGTTCGAGTGGAGATACGGTCGAAGTTGACGGAGCTGTCTTTTAACGTAGCGTTGATGTTGATGGTGGGGAAGCGTTACTTCGGAGAAGGCGTGGGGGATGACAGCGTGGAGGCGAGGGAGTTGAAGAACACGATGAAGCAAGTTCCGTTGTTGAGTGGGGCCTCATATCCGGCTGATTTCTTGTCAATTTTGGAGCTTGTTGATTTTCAAGGATTTAGAAAGAGGCTGAAGAAAGTGAGAGTGGATGGAGATGCTTTTGCGCAGAGTTTGGTTGATGAACGTAGACAAAAAATGGCTTCTAATTTGCTGCACAATAATAACCAACGAAACAACATTATTGATAGTTTGTTGTCATTGCAGCAGATGGAACCTGAATATTACAAGGATGATATTATCAAGGGTCAATTCTTGGTAAGCAAAATTATTAAAATCTTAATTAAAAAAAAAAGAAAAAAAAGAGACCAAATAACTTATAGTATTTATAGTATACCATATAAATACTATGGTCATACCATTGACATAAATTTATGATAATGGCAGACTTTACTAGCTGCTGGAACTGATACAACAGCGGGAACATTAGAGTGGGCGCTATCGCTGCTTCTCAACCATCCAGCAGTGATGAAGAAAGCATGGGCCGAGTTAAACGAGTTTGTCGGCGATGAACGTCTTGTCGAAGAAGCCGATCTCAACAAGCTGAACTATCTCCAAGCCATAATTAACGAAACCTATCGGCTATTTCCAGCGCTTCCAATACTGGTTCCACGCGAGTCATCAGAAGACTGCACAATTGGAGGCTACAACATTCCAAAAGGAACCATGTTAGTGGTGAACGCATGGGCCGTACATCGAGACCCGAAAGTGTGGCCGGAACCCAATTGCTTCAAACCGGAGCGGTTCAAAGAGGGGGAGACGGTGGAAGTGAGTAAATTGTTGCCGTTTGGAATGGGGAGAAGGGCTTGTCCCGGAGGTGGGTTAGCCCACAGGGTGGTGGCATTGGCGCTGGCTACTATGATTCAGTGCTTTGAGTGGGACAAGCTGGACCATAAAGAAGTGGACTTGTCTCAAGGAATTGGACTCACCATGCCAAAAGCTAGCCCTTTGGTAGCTATGTGCAAACCTCGTAGCTCAATGGTTCATTTAATGTCCCAACTTTGATGGGATAATTATTTAAGTAACTAGTTTCTGCTATAATGCTTAATTATTATTGTGTGCTTGCATTAATTTCTTTTAAGAACTTTCATCTCCTCAGCTAGTAAGGAGAGATGTCTGATTGTGCTCAACATTGTTTAGCTATTATGTTTTACATCTAAGTTTGTATGATATTAGTTCAAGTTGGCTAATTAAGATGTTGCACTTTAGTATGAATATGGGAAAAGAATGTAGAATCCAGTAATATTGTATAATTAGTGTGTTATGGTTTTATTTGTTTATGAGCAAAACTTGCATTTGTGTTATGATTATATGTTATTTTTTTATAAGTCACATAATTGTGGTATTAAATGAAATGATTGTTCCACTTCCCAATATTATTATTGCCCTAAATAATATTGTTGTTTTTTCTTTTATGAGATAAGTGAGTATTTGAATCTATGACTTTTTGATTACCACGTCTATAATAATATTGTTGAATTATTGGTGTGGTTAGCATAAAACTCTGTTTCTCTCAATAAAATTAAAATATATATATATATTAATAAAAAACTTCCAGTTGATAATAATAATAGTGTTTAAACCTAAAAATTTCATCATTTATGGAAGTATATGTTTAATTAAGCTGATAAACTTCTATTTCATAAACAATAGTTTAATTCATCAAAATGTGTCACGATTAAAAGTAAAACAATTGAGGCTCCCCTCTCAATTGTGTAACATTAATTTTCTTTTTTAAGTATATAACCAATCAAACAAAACAATAATATATATTAAAAGAAAACAAATAGTTCTAAGAATATTTTCTAAAATTCATTTAAATGAGAAAAAAAAAAAAAAAAAAAAAATCCTCACGTTCAATGGACCGTGGAGTTTTCAATTCCAAAGAACCATTAATGACTTGACGGATCTAAAACGTACCAAAAACAGCGAATTATTTCCACCGTCCGATCATTTCTTCACGGTGCTCCGTTAATAAATACCAACCGCAATAAGGGAACCTTTCAAATTCAAATCCCAAATCTGAACCTCCTCCACTTTTTTTTTTTCACCAATCTCTCCATTTACGCAAAATGGCCGAGACTGAGATCGCCGCCGTGCCGTCTGCCGTACAGGAATCACCGGCGCCGGACTTCCAAGAAGATCTGGCCAAGGACGCTACCAAGTCATCCAAATCGTTCAACGCCTCGTTTAGTATTTGGCCGCCTTCGCAACGCACTCGTGACGCCGTCGTCAAACGCCTGATTGAGACGCTCTCGAATCCCTCTGTTCTCTCGAAGCGTTATGGCACTGTGCCTCACGATGAGGCCGCCGACGCAGCGCGTCTTATAGAGGAGGAAGCCTATTCTTTCGCCGGAGCTCAAGCCAAGGCCGACGACGACGGGATCGAGGTCCTTCAGCTGTACTCTCGGGAGATCAGCAAGCGCACGCTCGAGACTGTCAAGGCCAGAGCTTCGTCCGATTCTACGGCCGAAAACGGTTCGTCTCCTCCTGCCGCTAACGATGAAACCCTATCTGTTGAAGAATCATGATTTATTTCTAGGGCTTTTTCTTCTTGAAATGTGACTTAGGTTTCTTGATGCTTGGTGAGGGCTTATTTCACTAAGATCTGTTTGAATTGTTTATGCGTTTCTGATGCTTATATTAGAATCATTTGCCTGTTACTTTGAAAAATTAGGTCACCCGTCTCCATTTCTGGACTCATTTGGTGCATTTCTATATAATTATCTGTTCTATACAATCTAAATTCGTTCTCTCCTAACATAAGATTGTTCATGATTCTCTGTTTGGATTAGAATGTGGCTGACTCTTTATCTTAATATTTATAAGTAATTTGTGCAATGTTGCATCTATCTTCTTGGCTTGCCCTTCGTTTTCCCAATAGATTGCATTGTCATTGCATTATATTGACACAGTAATAGCAGTACATTCACATTTGACAACAAGATCAGTAGCTCAATAACTTTGTATTCATAATTTCAATTCAATCATGATTCATTTCAAAACTTACATCCCCAATTCTTGTTGAACTGAAATGAAATAGCATATTCACCTATCCATCTGGAGACTTGTATACCGTAGCCAAATGAAATTTGCTAGATGGTTGAGTTGTGACTATGATATTTTGAATGAATTATAGGTTTGAGAATTGACTGCCTTTGATGTTGTATGAGAATTTATTCATTTTTGAATGAGTTCTCATTCGTTGTTGTATGAGAATCTATTGCTAGATCCCATTTTATTGTTTGAGCACGGTAGTTATGTCTAGTTCTGGTATGTTTACGCAATTTTTCTTGATAAGATATAAGCATTGCTATCCTTTTTGGGTTAGAATTTGAGGGGGTGACAGTCGTTCGTTGAAGGCCCTATCATTGACTTTCATCTGTAGATATATCTCGTGTCTCTATTCCCTGTCTCTAGTACCTAATCTAGTTAGGGTGTGGTTATCTCAGGTATAGTGGAGCGATGCTTTAATTTACCGGTTAAAAAGATTTTTTTGGGTGCTAAGATTCTCATTCTTGTCTATTATCTGTTCCTTAGCTTTCGAGGATGCCCTCCCTCAGACCTCAATCTTGAGAATTTGAATCAAGTTAAAAGGTATATCATAATGTGAGATTCACTCGAGCAGTGCTCATTTTGTGATTGTCTTTTTAAATTCAAAATTGAAAACTCATACCATAATATATAAGGGCTACTGTCTCTCTTTTCCTTCCAATCATACAATCTTGCAATTGGGTCAAATACTATAGAGGTTAAATACACTTCATCCATTGAACCATGTGTTACAATGGAACTTCAATTCATTACACTTCGCTAAAATACTTACAATAGTTAGGAATATACCAAACTATAGCATTCATGACAATTATTACATAAACATGATTTTTTTTTAAAAAAACATCAATATGTGTGGTGAGGGTAATATCCATCCCCATATTAATATGATTTTGTTTTTTTTTTTTCCGTAGCTTTCCGTCTGGTTTCATTGAAAATGTCTCATGCTAACTGAGATAGATGTTTTTAACTCATGTATGGATGATCTATCTCTTATCTAACTAAAGATATCTTATTAATCCACTCAGGAACTTTTATATATTTATGATAGTGTCCACTTTAGGCATAAGTTCTCGTGACTTTAGTTTTTGTTTCACCCAAAAAATTTCAGATCAATAGAGATGTTTATCCTCCCTTATAAACATATGATCTATCCCTTTATTAACAAATGTAGAACAATACTTTATTTGTATTCTCAATAATTACCATATTTCAATTTCGGGTCATTTAATTATATACTTGAATATC
The DNA here is from genome assembly GCA_037832605.1 of Cyclanthera cordifolia. Classification (NCBI taxonomy): domain Eukaryota; kingdom Viridiplantae; phylum Streptophyta; class Magnoliopsida; order Cucurbitales; family Cucurbitaceae; genus Cyclanthera; species Cyclanthera cordifolia. The sequence continues at coordinate 19,854 of JBBMEG010001320.1, forward strand.
ATAAAATTTCAACTATGGAACAATCCATTCAAATTGCACTTAAAACACGTCTTCTCTTTTTTCGAGTACAAATTGGGAAGGGGGACAACAAACCCTTACAAAGAGGGCACTATAGAGACCCAAACCACGAATCGAGTGATGCTAAAGTATCACTAGTGCCATCTGAGCTATGCTCGCTTTGGCAAGCACATCTTCTCTTTACTAGAGCACAAATGTATTCGTTTCAAAAATACTTTGTTTTATGACAAAAACAAATGAAGCTTAATATTAATCAAAAGAATACATTTGAAGCCATCAAATACTACTTCCCAAAATTCACTCGTTTGTATTTGGTAGTTAATAACTTCTCTCAATCACTCATTAAATCATCTATCAAATAACTCATCAAATTTCACATCGGGTTATGTTTGGTTTTGGTAAAAAATGAGTGATAAATCACTACTCTTCAAAAACTACTTTTTTTTGTACTAAACAATCACTCTTAACAACTCATTGAACTCTTTATCAGATCACTCTATCAAATTTCATAAAAACATTGAGTAAACCACTACTAAGTACTAATATTAATCTACTTCTCTACCCCTTTCCACTCCACTCTTTTTGTACAAAAAACAATCACACCCCTAATATATCATTGATCAATCTACTATTAACGCCAATTTATAAAAAAATAATTAACTATCTAACAATTACTAAAATCAATACTCAAACAAGTATTTAACTATCATTAATTCCTCTAGTTGAAAATCAACCTGCAGCTTATTGAAACTATTTCCTAAACAATGTTATTCAGAAAAATCCAATGTGATCTACATCCACATAGTCCATTAAATTAATCAATGATATACAAACTTTGAATCACACCAACAAGCTTCTAACAATAGCTTGCTCACAATCGACTTAAACTAACTTTCTTTCTCTTTCTCGGCGAGACCCACACTCTAGGCAAGACTCACTCTCTCTGGAAAAACAGTTTTCACTCTCCAGGAAAACTTGCACTGTGTTTAATATACCTACTAACTTACAAAACACACTTTTCACACAAATGCACTTAGGTGGGCCCACACTCACTAGTGAGAAAAATTCACAAAAGTGAAGTCTTTAGTCTTTGCCAAAAATACCTTTGTTGAAGCAATCTAAACAAATATAACAACTTGTTGTTGCAATCAAAACAAATATAAAAATTTGTCAAAATATAACACCTCCACTCCTCTGCCCCTACTCTTTTCTACAAAAAAAAACAAAAACAAAAAGCACGACATATTATAAATGTGTGAACATTCATTTCAAAACCAATTTGATTATAAGAAGAATCAATCCTATGTTCATTTGCTTTAATCTGAGGGCCTTTCAAAAGCTCAGTAATAGGAGGATGTAACTATATTCCTTCATTAAGATTCAACAACAGCTTTCTCCCTATGAAAATATAA
>JBBMEG010001320.1:31979-42812 GCA_037832605.1 Cyclanthera cordifolia
TTAGCAAGCAAGAACCGATAATTTCAACTATTCTCTTTATACAATATTTGGATACTAAAAAATTGGTAAGAAATTAAATTATAGACATGACAATCAGCCTAAATCGAACTCATTATCTCTTAATTTTTTAAATTTAAACTTGTCTGGCGGCCAGACATGCGTGTTACACAAAAATTTCTAATGTCATATTAGATAGCGTAAGTAGCTCACCGCTCTTTATACCACCTCTGTGCTGTGAGTAGAAGATAACAACCTTATATGACAACCACCTACGGCAAATACATGACCATTTGATAAGAACTAAGGCCCAATTACAAACATGGGCCGAGAAAGCTTCCCAACACTTTCTCCACGGTACCTTAATTTATTCATTGCTGCGTATTATTTAATCTTAGGAAGTTATTCAAATTAGAATATTAAAACTAAGAAAAGAAAATATGGGAAGTTGCCAACAAGAGTCAGAAGTCACATGTTCTATATTATCGTAATCTTGGTGGCTGACTTATCAATTAAGCAGAGAATAGGATACACAATGCTTTATGTTCTTATGGAGAACATAGGATTAGATATATGTTTAATAAAAGAGTTGAATGCAAACAAACTAAACTTTTATCTCTTTTCTAAGTATTTATAAAATAAAATATTAAAATACTAATAGAGAAAGTTCCATTGCCTTAATCATTAGATTTGGCTTTAAGACTTCCAAGTGTTTGCTCGAGCAATCAATATTTTGTTTTCTTCTTTGATTCAAACCCACAATTTTCAAAAAACTTGCTACTTTTTACTTCTTTGCATATATATTATTATATTGTGTATTAACTTAATTGAAACGAACAGTAATTTGCGAATTTCATCCTCTTAAACCCATGATCTGATTAATTCTATGGTATCTATATATTTGAAGATCTCTACCTTGTTCTTCTGTACACTACCAAAATTTATTGCCATCTATAAACTTTGGGGACGAGATAGGAAGAAAGTAAACACAAACGCCTACTAATCAAGCTTGCTGCTAATCCCAATCCGTTTAACCACTGCGTTTCTAAGAGCCTCTGCTTCGAAACACATGCCGTTCTGCTCCATCCCAGACATGTAGCTGTGGACTTCTTTCCTAATCATTTCCTGAATCGCAGCCAAGAACTCTGCGCTGAACGATTTCTTGCCCGGACCCCGAGTGGGTTCCGGGTCGGATCCTGGCAGTCCGAGGCTTAGAGAGGTGGGTGGATCCCGCGGGAAATTAGGGCTATAGATTTGCGTGGAATCGCTCAAATCGGAGGCAGAGGGGCTGCCGGTGGGAGCGCCGACGCTGGCGGATCTCTTGAGAGGGCGGGGATGAAGATCGGAGGAGGAGGTTTTCCGCTTGAGAGTGGAGTTCCAGTGGTTTTTGATGGCGTTGTCGGTGCGGCCGTTGAGGAAACGAGCAATGGTGGCCCATTTGTTGCCGTACTTGGAGTGGGCGTGGAGAATGGTGTCGTCTTCGTCGGGAGTGAACGGGCGGTGTTCGAGTTCAGGCGAAAGCTGGTTGCACCACCGAAGACGGCAGGACTTGCCGGATCGACCAGCGATGGATTTGCTTATAACAGACCAATTCCTCGCCCCGTAGTTCTGCACCAAGCGGCGCAATAACTGGTCCTCGTCCGGAGTCCATGGACCTTTTATCCGCTCGGTGGTAGCCATAAATCAAACGGTGAACAAGACCGGGGGCGGTGGCGGTGGCAGCGGTAGCGGCGGAGGAGGAGGTGGAGGCGGAGGCGGAGGCTGGGGAGAAACGAAAGAAGAGAGAATTTGTAGTTTGAAGGAAAGGGAAAGCAGTTGGGGAAATAGGAGTACAGCTGTCAATTTGACACGTGTCACTTAATGGTTGTGAGAAGGATACACGTTGAGTGCTCTGTGTTTTGTTTTCAAAACCGCCTTCGAATTCCTAACGTAAAACGTAATTCTTTTAATGGCATGTTTGGCAGAAGTGTATTTAGAATAAATTATTAATTAATAGATTTTGTTTGTTAATACAAATTGGGGAATGACAGCCACAAATATTGCACAGAAGGCATTGATCATGAATAATTTTTTTGATTAAATTCAGTGTTGAATTGAATTAACACTAAACAATTAAATAGCTGTGCCGCCAATTTTTTGCTAATTAATAGAATAATATTAATTGTTATTCTTTTCTATCCCATCAAACATTATAATTAATAATGACTTTTTTTTTTTTTTTTGAGAACTCCAACTTTCATTTATTAGTCATCAGTACTATATTATTAAAAATGATGATATCTATCTCAAAATCAATTAGTTAGGGAGGAGTAGCTCAACTTTTCATATGTGTACATTCTCAACACGCTTCTTGAAGATAGTGCATTTTGGGCTCATCAATCTTAAATTGGAACTCAATTTCATTTTATTAGACCTAATACTCGTTTGGGTTTAATGAACTATGATATCATATTAAAATGTCCGAACATTCATCTCAAAACTAATTAATTATGAGAGGAGTAGCTCATTTTATTGATGTGGTATATCCTCAACCTGTATTGATGTCAATGATTATTGCTCTATTGATTCTTTCTCAGTTTTGAATCATAACAAGAAAAAAATAATAATAATAACATTTTTTACTTAAATACTTTTCATTGGTTAAAAAATCACCTAATAAATTTATTAATTTTTAAAATTATTTTTAAAATACAATAATATCTAAGAAAATATAATTCGAAGACAGAGTTTTTTGAAAATGAAAAAAAAAAATTGAAACAACATAATTGTAGTGATGTTATAAAATTTTTCTAATAATAATTAGATTAGTTATAAATCTAATAAATTAAGAAAGTGTTTATTTGGTCAAATTTATGTTAAAATATAATCCTATCATTATTTTATTGAGTAAAAAGTAGTTTAAATAATAATTAGATGATGATCATCCATTCTCAATTCTCAAAAAAAAAAATCATGGGTTTGTTTCTACCTATTAAAGAGTTTCTTATTTTAATGATTAAAACAAAGAATTGTTTAAGTCTTATTATATTTATAAATTTAAAATAAATAATAAACAAAATTTTCTTAAAAAAAAAAAAAAAAGAAAAATAAAAAAAGAAAAGGAAGGAGACGGTTGGAAGTTGGATGGGAGCGGAGGATTTAGAGTGAGGCGGCCAGGCTGTATAGCATTTTACCAAACGTAACCAAATTAATAAATAAAATAGGAAGTAGGAACAAAATAAGTAAGGGGATATTTTACAACCGAAAAGGACGCACGGAAGTGGTGAGCTGGTTCCGAAAACGACAAAACTATAAGATAATACCGGAACGGTACACTGCAATCATGTCAGTCCAGCCTGTAAACCGCTACCTTTCTTTTCTTTTACAAATTCATAATACCAATCTGTAACCTTAACGGCCACCGACACGTGCCTCTCTCTCTCACAAATTCGAATCCAAATCCAAATCCTTAACACAAAAATTCACATATTTGTTTTAAAATTCATATATATAGAAGGTAAAAGATTTTTAAATAATTTAAATAAATTTAAATTTTGAAAATTAAAAATCAAATAAAACTTCAATTTTTAATAGTTTTTTTTTTTTTTTGTCTCCCTCCATCTCGATCCATCTAAAACAATATGTATAATATCACTGGTTTCAAATTATACATCTTTCTTTTTTTCTTTTTTTATTTTTATTTATTTATATATCAAATGTAACATGCAATAATGTATATAGTTTTTTTGCCTATTGATGTGATATTGTGTATCTTAAACATTTATTTTCGTGATTTATCTTAAAGATTTATATTAATAAAAACGATTGTAATCACCTATATATTGATAGTATTTTCCTCTTCTAATTAATGTGATATAATTTTGTTTCATTCGAATAGTTAATAATTGTTTAAATTGAATAGTTTTTTTTTTTAATTCTCTTTACTTTATTTATTTATATATATATATATATATATATATATATATATATTTATCGTAAACATTCACGTTAACTTTTACTTCATAATGTTTTCTTTTATTTACTTGTTTATTGATTTTTTTTTTTCTGTGTTGTTTTTATTTAGGAAAGTCACAATCTTGTTTTCGAAGATGACGCAATTAATTGGAAGTTTGGGTTCTGAAAGTATAATTCTTCAAGATTTTCGGTTACAAACTTATCTATGACATTAATATGTAGTTGCCATAATTTACTTGAAAACTACTAAATATAATATGGTAAAAATTTCAGGCAAAAACTTAAAATATCCTAATGACAGACCAGTAATCCTTATATAGATAAGTCAAAGTTCGACTCAATTCTTAAAAACTTGAAGTTAAAAAATGAATAAATATATATATTGTTAAGATAATAGATTACTTTTATTATCCATGGAATTTGAAATATAACTTATTTATTTAACTAAAATAACAATTTAATCCAAAAATTAACATCCGATTGAAATTACTTAATAGTAAGAGAGATTCTAAGACTATATATTTTATTTAAAATGATAGTTTATGGAATCAAACCACATGCAATTGAACAACAAAACAATGACATAATTGCCGTGCGTGTTACAGACATTGTCGTGTGTGTTTTGAAGCTAATTTAGTTAAATGATTCTTTCATGATTCAAATCTTTTGATTATTCAATCAAACATATCTCATCCTTATTCATTCTAGATGAGTTGTATCTTGAATTCAGTATATGTACCTTTTGTGACATTTTTTCTAATTTTTTTTTTTTTTAGCATACTATATTCTTCTTTGTCATTTATATGAATAATAATGTTCCACATAACTATATTCAAAAATAATTTGAAATGAATAAATGATTTGACTAATAAAAAAAAAATCGAGATTAGAAAAACATAATTTATTTTTTTTCATTCTAATTTTTATATTCCTTTTCTATTTGGTTGTATTATGTCGTTTAGTTGGTCTTTGACCTCAAGATTTTGCCAATAAATATAACATTTGGAGAGAAATACTAGTATAAAGTGTTACCATAATCTAAAATAATTTTCACTAACCTAAAAATATATGAAGAATCCAAAAATCAACTTGAGCTATCTAAGTCAACAATTTCAAAAAAAAGAAAGAAAGTGTAACTTAAAAATATACTAGGTCGATGATACGTTAGTTTGATTGATTAATTATAATTCAATTCAACTTTATAATTATTGCTTCGATCTTAAAAATTAGTATTTAATTTATTTTGTTTGGATAAGTGTATTTAAAATTTAAATAAATTTTCAAGTTCAGCAATTCATTAATACTAGTTTGAGGTAAAAGAAGAATAAAAAATAATAAAATTAATAGGGAAGAATGCTTCTCAATAATTTAAGCATAAAAAATCATTCAATTTTGATTTTTGGTGGTCCAAATATACTTTACTTTTATACGTACAAATTACGAGACTTAAAAAAAAAGAAAAAGAAAAAAAAAAAGAAGAACACAACTGGCACGTGGAAACATCTCCCAACACCTAACGAAGTTCTGTTACCGTACAGAGCAGCACGTCTTAGCACCATCCTCCTCACGTGACACTGTACCTCACGTGACCCCCATACGCCACTCCGTCCGGTTTTGGTCCATTCCCACCGCTCCTCCACTTTGTCCCACTCAAGCAAGTGGCTATTTTTATTTCCACATTTTTAATTTTGTATATATATCCTCCTCTGTCCTACATAATTTAATTCAATTTTCCGATAAAGAATCCTAATTATTTTATTCCTAAAATATAAATTATGTGATTTTGTCACATTCAATGTCCTTTAAAAAAAAAAAAAGTCTCCTTGAAAAGCTATGTATAGTCAAATAAAACAGCGAACAAAAATCTTTCACACCACTTCAGAAAAGATTGAAACACCATTCACCCATGACGATAAGAGAGGATGAAACATGTCTTCAAAATGATTATGATTGAATTTCATCAAAAGATTGAGTTAACTAATTAATAGCTATTAATAATAATTGTTAATCAATTATTAGTTTCAAGATTTATATTAGTAAGATTAGCAGGATTAGATTTAAGATTAAGATTTAGGGAAATTCTGATTTTTTATTTTTTTTAGTACAAGTTGGATACGAGACAACAAATACTATATAGAGGGTACTACATGGATACTCATCTATCTAGATGATTGTTTGTTTATTATTAAATAAAAATAATGAATTATAGAAGATTGTTTGTTTACACTCTCTTCTATTCGAGTATAGACAAAACTTATGCCTTACAAAAATAATCGTATGTTTATTTAGTAGTCCAAGAGATTTTTTTTAATTGAATTTTAAGAAATTAAAAGATTATAAATTCATAACCTCAATTAAAAATTAGTATTTTTTTTTTACAAACTTTGTTAACAATCAACTAATTAATATAAGGTTAAATTAAAAAAAAGAAACTAATTAATAAAAGTTAAGAAGTTTGTCGAATGAAAATAACCATGCCTAACACACTTAACAATAGATAAATATTATTCTATGTGGACTTATCTGAAGGCAGATTTTTATTATATTATATTCTTTCTTTCTTTTCTTTTTAATATTTTGATATTTATAGAATTATTTTTTTCATTTTTGATTATTCATGAGAAATTCTCACAAAATATTGGATTTTTTTATTTTAAATACATAACAAAAAAAAGGAAGACAACATTATACAAAATAATTTTTAAATAATAGAGACGACCAAAAACGGTCAATATTTGGGAAAAGTGGAGAGTTTTTCTTTTTTTTTTTTTTTTTTTTTTTGAGATAAAGTGGAGAGTTAATTAAAGTGAATATTTATAATTGGGTATTTAAGTGCGAAGCAGAAACATAACATTGAAAAGAAACAGCGTAATAATAATGTTTTTTTTTTTGAGATTAAAACGGCGTTATACTAAGATAATATAGTCAACTGTCGAATTCCTTAATCCCAAAGTAACACATAAATGCATGAAATTCATTACTTGACCCTAGGTTTTAATAGTAGCTAATTTTAATAATATTTTGTTTTATTATTTATTCCTAAATCCTTGGTTAAAGGGTTGGGCTTCAATTGTCCTTGAAGTCTTTCATAATGGGCTGAACCCACATTTTGTTATGAAGCCCAAATTGATGTATATAGGTCTGGTGTATATGGACTTTATTAGTCGTGACTACGTGACAAGTATATATGCCCGCATGAGATTTCTGAAGATATTTCAGGCCAATTATACCATACTACAGTCCATTTACATGAATGAATGAATGGGCCTGACGTCTAAATGAATGGGCCATCTTCAGGGCTTAATCTCAGCCCAATTATACCATACTACAGTCCATTTACATCGCTGTCCAACAGGTGCGCTTGGATTTCCAACCCCGCATCCTTTCTTTTCTTTGCAATCTGGAATGTTAGAACTTAAGTGACAGGGAGCAAATAAATTTAAAATAATAATAATAAATAAATAAATAAATAAATAAAAGAAGAAGAAGAATTACAAAGAAGAAATACCCGTGAGTGAAAAACGACAACCCAACTTTTTACCGGACCCCATGTACTGCACAATGTGCAGAAACATGAATGGGACTTTGTTTTGTTTTGTTTTTTTTTTTTTTTTAATTTACAGAAGAGGCAGTTTTGGAATTATAGTATATAGTACATGGAACAAAAATATAAGACAGTATATATATTAATTTAATTTTTTTTAAGTTTGGAAATTAGGGGGAGAGAAATGTAAAATTAGAATAATAACTTTGGAATTACGTTGGACAGTCACAAGTGATATAAGAAGTGAAAAGAGAGCGGGCCCCCCCACCTCCGTTCTTGAAATAAATTGTACATGGGTTGCCTGCGTTCGTTTATCCGCTAAATCAACCAATTCATCCGAACCCTTCGTTAGGTTGAATTATGAATTTATCTGGGCGTGGTTTTTGGATTGAAATTTCAAGAATATTTAGAATGAAGATTTATTTTGAATATTTAAAAAAAATAATTGTAGTCAAAAACTTGTTTTAATAATTTTTTTACAAATATTAATATTAGTATTTAAAACGATGATTTATTTTAGTATTTAGGGTAATTATTACCGTTAAAGCTTGTTAGGATGTAATTTTTTAGAGTATCTAGATTGAAAATTTATTTTGAGTATTCAGAAGTAATGATTAGTTAGTCAAAAACTTGTTTTGAGGTGGTTTTTAAGAGTACTTAAAATGATAATTTATTTTAAATATTTAAAAGTAATGATTGCAATCAAACACATTTGGATGGATGCAGTTTTTTTCGAAGTATTTAATAAAGACTAATTTGCAATACTAGTTCAAAATCTCATACCAAATCCTGCGTGCTTGTCCTTAATTCAAATATATACTTCTTATTTTATTTTCAATTTTTATATAAGACAACCATACTTGTTGGAATATTCACCTTGTGGCAAATGTCTCATATTGGTAAGGTAGAGCTTCTTCAACATATATATATAAGATATAGTGCGTTATTCCTCTAATAACCAATTGATTTTGAGATGAATGCCCACACTATCTAATTTCTAATTTAGTATCAGACCTTCCGCAATAAATAAACAAAAATGTTTCAATATTAATTATAAGTTAATTTGGTTTAGTTGGGATTAATGTAAATCAATTTTTTAGGTAAATGTAAGAATGAAGCTAATAAATAAATGTTTTCATGAATTAAAATTTAATTGTAATCCAAATAAGTTAACAACCTAATCCAACCCATTAAAATAGGTTAGATAGGACAGAGATCATTTGATGTGCCACGATCAAGGAAGGGGCTAGTAGTATCTCGAGTATTAAGATTTCGGATTTCCAAGAAAAGAAAAATCTGTTGATGTGGTGTGAAATTAAAATGGGAGGATGAGAGAGAGAGAGAGAGAGAGAAGAGGCTTGTAAGAATAATGAGAGTCACAGGAGGAATGTGGGTTTGAATTGAAGAAGGGTCTGAAATGGAAGGGCCCAACCCAGTCCATATGATTGTCAGGCTGCAATGCTGAACATAAGAAACTTCATTTTCCATTCTTTATCACATCCTCACACCACATACTAAATAAACCTTTATATATATATATATATATTTATTTATTTATTCAAATATAATTTTTACCAATTGTTTAATTTTTCATTGTTATTTAAATTCTGTTTGAAAAACATTCATGACTAAAAAATCATTATAAAAATATGCGTTATAAACTTTATATTTTACAAGGTAGCAACAACATACTCTTTTAAAAGATAATTTTTTTTTTTTAATTTCACGTTTTTACTCGCTTAGATAATGACATGTCTTGAGGGATCTTGAGATAACTCGCCAACCATGTTCATTCACCTATTTATAGTCCTGGTATTTCGAGGACCCCCACCAAACAGGTAAAAACTTGCAGGCATTTGATGGTCCCAAAGAGTTAGATCTGGCCCAAGTGAGTAAGCAAAAGCCGGTATTTCAGTCCACAAAATTTGGATTTAGTCGTAAATGGCTTTTCCAAATTGGCGTCATCTTGGGAGACATGTTGGAAATACTCACCTTGTGACACTTATACCACATTGGAAGTGTGAGATTTCTTTTGGACTATTCTTCTCATAATTAATCAATCTTGAGATAAATGTTCATTCTTTCTAATATGACATCAGAACTATTTGATAAAATATTTTCAAAAATATTATTTTTCTTTTAGACATTAACTTAAATTCTTCCAAAAAAAAATTATTCATTTTAATATTCATTTAAAATCTAATCATTTACCACTATTTCTGTAGATTGCATCGGAAAAAGTCATTCATATCATGATTTTATTTTATTTTTGTTATATTATTTAATATTTAGAAAAAATAAATGGTTTCACTTTTTTTTTTTTTTTTTTTTTTGTGGTTTCACAATTAATTATGATATTTTGTTTTTTTGAATTCAACAACCATTGAGATGCGGACTCAAAACTTGGACGAATTGCCGCTCACTTGTTGCATCATGTTAATCGAACTTGTTCGTTTGCGATCATTTTTTTTCCTCTCTCTCTTCTTGTCCCTAACTTTTCATTCTTATTTTTAAACTTTCAAATGTATTTTATTTTAATCCCAACACTTTTAAATGTTTATTTTTATTCACTAAATTTTCAAAATTGGTATTGATAAATTTTTTTTGTTATCTTAAAAAAAAAACATGCTAGAATAGATTATTTAAGATAAAATATTATAAAACTATGCATTTTTAGAAAAAGTTAACAAAACTAATTTTTCTTTGCCCTCAATTACAAATCATCAGCATTATCATTAATAATGTTTGTTGTACGTATTAATTCTGAATACTCGTATGGTTTTTTGCGTATTTTTGATAAAAACAATATTATTTTTGTATAAATACATATTATTATTATTATTATTATTATTATTATTAATACAAATATTATATATAAATACAGTTAATATCATAATATTGTATTGTGTTTTTTAAATACGTATTATATTTAAATATATTATAAATACGTATTTATACTAAATATAGTATTATATAAATACAATATTATAACAAATATAGTAATATCATATTATTGTATTGTGTTTTTTAAATACGTTTTTATAATAAATACAATATTATTAATGTGTATTTATAAATACATCATTATATAAATACAATATTATTTGTTATAATACAATATTATATACAAATATAGTAATATTACAATTTTGTATTGTGTTTTTTAAATACGTATTCTATTTAAATACACTAATATTATTAACATGTATTTATAATAAAGAAACATAATATTATTAATATGTATTCATAAATAGTATTATATAAAAGGGATCTTTATATCCATAGCCATATGGAGACAACATTTTACATTGCTGCCAAAAATTGAAAATAATTGCAAC
>JBBMEG010001373.1:0-42637 GCA_037832605.1 Cyclanthera cordifolia
TTTAAATGAAAAATATGCCCCACATGAATACGACGTGGTGACCAATAAAAATCTGTTTTTTAAAAATTAAAAAGGTACTTTTTAATGTCGGGCACTTAAAACCGTCACTAAAAGTCTTTAGTGTCACACATAAATGACCGACACTAAAGGTCTTTAGTGTCGGTCAAAACCAACACCAATAAAGGGCTTTGGTATCGGTTTGGCCGACACTAAAGACCTTTGGTGTCGGTCATGACCGACACAAAAGGTGTCCAAATTGACACCAAAAGAAGCTTTAATGTCGGTCATGACCGACACTAAAAGTCTGGTTTCTACTAGTGCAAGTTCACTAAGCTAAAAAGAAGTAGTCAATAGAGCAGTAACTTAACGTCATTAGTGTAAACTTCAAGACTAAGAGGTTATGAGTTCGATCAACCATCCCTAATTACTGCAAATGAGCTAGAACCTAAAAAATGTAATAAAATCACAAAATACCTAAAATGTCCTTTCAATTCAGGTCATCTCACAAAATGACTCTAAAATGTCGTTTGCTCAATACCTTACAAAATAAATGAAAAACAAGCACAAAAGAGCATATAAAGGTGAGAATTGAGTCGGATTCGACACGAGATTTTAAGTCTTATCAAATATCTTAATTTTAGGATTAAGTCCTAATTAAGGCCCGAAGTAGAATTATTGGCCCCTCTACTTGTGATTACTCTAAAGGGAATGTAAGCTATCTTAAGATACTAAACGCTATTAATGGTCGTTGAGAATACAAATAAAGTGTTGTCTCACATTAATTAATTAATGGGTAAATCATGAGTTTATAAGGATGGATAAATATCCAATTGCTAAAGGATTTTTTGGTGAAACCAAAAACAAAGTATTGAGGATTTATGTTTAAAATGGACAATATCTTATCATTGTGAAGATTCCTCGAGGATTTTTCCTTCTTTTTACAAGTAGTATCAGAGCATTTCCCCTGATTTAGCCGTACTGGAAGAACCTTTAAGTATAAAACATAGAATTATGAGGCTCAATATGATATGAAGTAGTCATAATGAAAATTTGCAGTTGAGCTGCCTAATGTGTACTCTGGTGGTAGTGCTCGTGATTAAGCATTTGTGTTGTCGTCGCCCAAATTTGTGCTATGGTGACAGTGCTTCTGGATGCGCTCGTAATTGAGCATCTATGTATTCCAATATGAAAGGCTTATTAAATGTGACAATCCACTTAATAGGTAAGTTATAAATTTTATTTAAAGTTTTGTTTTAATAATAATAATAATAATAATAATAATAATAATAATAATAATAATAAAAACTAAACCTAAACTAAACTATCCCCCCTGTCTCCCTCTTCCCGACACGCACCCCTCCCCCCCCCCACAAGCCAGCCTCCCTCTCGATCTCATCCCCCCCTCACCGCGACCGCCGCCGACCGACCCACCCTCGGTGCGCGTTTGCTGCCACCCCGTCGCCGACCGCGACCCGTAGCCGACCGCGACCCGCGCTGCCGCGCGTCTCCCTTCTCTCTGTCACCGTCGCCGACGACCCGCGACGGACGCGATCCAAGCCCGATCTGTCTCTCTCACCCGTCGTCGGTGACCAGCGGCTGTTTCTCCCTCAACCGGCTCGATCGGCTCATAGCCACGAGAAAGCTCATTTTCTTATTCGTGTGGTTTGGTCTCTTTAAATCGAAAGGGTTGGTGAAGGTTCGTCGTCGGGTTGAATTTTGATTCGGGTTGGTCATTGAGGTTTTCATTGGGGCTAAATGTTATTTTGTTGCGTGTCGTTTCAGCTTGGTTTAAGGGTGTCGGGGTTTGCTTAGCATTTACGCTTGTGCGTTTGATCTTGCCTTTGTTTTAGAAGCTTTAATTGGGTAGGCCTTTACTTAGTTGTAAACGAGTCGCCTAGTCGTCGATGCTAATTGATGACCCTGGTTTCTTGTAGGAAAAGAGGCTTAAGCTCGTTGAGGCATTTTTTGGACTCGCTCAAGCTGCTGTCGTGCCTTTTTATTGTTTTGTAAGGGATTCTAACGGGTGCATAAGTAGTTGTATTCTTGCTTTGATTCTTGCTTGGATAGTAGTTCATATGTTGTTTGCTGCTCGTTATTTACTTTTGAAATTTGAAGCATGTTGTTCGTGATCTGGTAGGCTAGAACTTTGTTTGTATGTTGTTTGCTGCTTGTTATTTAATTATTGACTTTGAAAGCACGTGGTCTGTGATCTAGTAGGCTAGAACCTTATTACATGTTGTTTACTAATCTTTATTTACTTTTGAATTTGCAAGCATGTGGCCTGTGATCTGGTAGACTAGAACTTTGATCATGTGTTGTTGTTGTTTGTAGATATTTCATCGTTAATGTGTAGAAAGACTTTAGGAAAGTGATGTATGATTTCTTCGCAAATGTCTAGTTCAGGAATTGGTTGTTGCTTACTCGAGTCACTTATCTTGATAGAGTGAGCGTGTCGGCCATGCGGCCTAGGCACGTCTTCTCTCCGCCATAGGGTAATTGCAATAGACCATAGGGTCAGGGTGCGACCCATATGGGTGTAGGGTTGGACGCAGCTAACATTCCCTAACGGATAGAGGTTACTGTTGTAAGAGGCTTCGCACGTTATTAGGGCGGTGATCGCAACATCGACCCTAAGTGTGGTGGGACTGACCATAGAGTTGATAGTCTGCACTCAGGAACTTGGCATCGGCTGGGAACCTGGTCGTCCGTACGTGTAACCTGGTTGAGTGGTTTAGGGGGTACATGGTGCGATAGTGGGAATCAGACATTGGTCGGTTATCCCTCATTTGCAAGAGTTGAAGCGGAAACTTTCTAGGTAGTGAGCAGCCGAATTTGCTTAGGCATAAGTGAGCGCCGCGCTAGCAGGTTGGACCGCTCTCGGCTCGACACCGTGCGTGGTACCTGATGTGTTCGGGATTAACCCCACCGTGCCGGAGAGACCCAGGATAGCCGTGGCGACTTCAGTGGTTGTCCCTTGCCCCTAGGCACTCTGCCGTACCCAGGAGAGTTCGTGTAGTGGCTTTCCAAGTCTCACAGCATTGGCGTGTGAGCTTCTTCTCGAGAACTGTCTTAGGTTCATCGGGTCAGGTGACTCGGGTTCTCGGGAGTTGGGATGTTTTTCCTTCGTTTGTTGTGATTTTCATAGACTTAATTGTCAAGACATATTTGCTTTCGTCATTATATGCTTGCATACCCATGCGGGTTTCTCTTACTGAGTTTCACGACTCACCCTTCGTTTCATGTTGGCCGTGGCTTCCATCCATAGGTGCAGGTTTATACCAGGACAGTTGACGGAGGAAGCTAGGTGACCGGAGGGGAAAGGACTAGTTATTGACACGCGTTGAGTCCTTTTTACTTTTGCATAGTTTTGTATATGCATCATTTCAAATCATTTTGGTATTGGCATGTGTTTTATTTTAAAACGAGCGCTCAACTCTGTATTTGGCTTTTGGATTAGTAGGATGATTTGAAACTCATTTGCATGATGCATGTTTAAGTTTTACAAATGCCCAGGTTATGTTTTTTATAGGTGCGATTTCTCCATTTTTAGGGGAAACTCTGCCGAAATTTTTAAAAGTATTTCATGCATAGTTTTTTTGACACCTCGGTTTCCTTACGTGTAAAGATTGGGTTGTCACAGTTGGTATCATAGCTCAGAGTCATAGATTATGTAGACTCGCTCATTATGAGAGCATCGAATGCGATACTTTGTTTGAGGGGAGGATTGTTAGAGATACAAACAAAGTACTGTCCCACATTGGTTAATTAAGAGGTATATCATAGATTATAAGAGATTACAGACATCCCTTTGTGGTACAAGTTCTTTTGTGTGAAACCAAAAACAAAAACATGAGGCCTTATGCTTAAATTGGACAATATCATATCAATGTCGAGATTATTTGGGGCTAGCACTCCCAATTATTTTGTTTGATTATGAAAATACTCACTTGTAGATGTTGAACAAATAAATGAAGAATTATGGTAGGAAACCACTATAAGTAGGATCCGTTGTGTTAGAGACGACGACTAGGTTTCGATTAAAGTTTATAACATTCTCAGACTACCACTAACAGATTGCACCCATGCAAAAATAAAGTCGCAAGTAGGTTGTGTTGTTTAATTGCGACCACTAGAGTTCTGATTTTTGAAAGCGCGCGAGTAGGATTTTGGAAAAAAGAATTAGGGAGTTTGGCTCTATTACCATGTTAAATTATGTTAAATCACTAGTTCTGAAATCTTAAACTATTAGGTTGGGGTAAATTTAATTATATCAGCCAGTGTTGAATTATGCTTAACAACCAATCAACCGAAAAGCATAAGCTAGAAGGCAGAAGTAAATATTTAGTCCTATCAACTAACACTTCCCTCACTTGTAAACTTAGAAAATTTTAGAAATGCCCTACAAGTAGAATAATTTAAAATAGAAAGGAAAATTACATAACATGGATATAGACCCAATACCTTCTGCAATAATACTATGTTGCTTTCGGAGAAAATAGAACTAAGTTCGTACGTATTTCATATAATGAATAAAAATAATGTTAAAACACTTCTTTTTAAATAGGAGAAATTCAACTCTTAAAAGAAGATAAATTTAAAATAATGAATTATTTACAAAATGAATAAAATAATAATAAAATAAAATTAAATAATTGTACGTAGTAATTATTTAACTTGGTCGTAGACATAGACAAGGTGACCCTATCTCATCGTATCTGTTGTTGTTATTCTACGTACTAATTGTTCGATCTTTATTTCTAGAAACAAGGGGTTGAATTTTGATTACCTTAAACTTCGGGTTGTTAAAGCGGTGGCTGGATATAAGTGGTTTTTTTTTTTTCGAAATTGATAATAACAGTAGCCCAACTTTACCTACTAATTTTATATATATTAATTTTATATGTATAAACCAATTGAATTACTATAAAAAAAAAAAATCAGTTATAATTTCTTATGTTTTTATAAGTATCTAAAAAATTGTATTAATTTTATTTTAAATTTTGAATACATATAAATTATTTCTTTATTTTAATATGTATTTAATCTTATTCAAATTTATTTATTTTTATCTATGGTTTGATTAAAACTTTTGTAATATGAGTATTTATTTATTTTCAATTTTTAATGTACTTGAAATTCATAAAAAAAATTATTGTAAAAAATTTATCCCCTAAAATATACATTTGACACTTTTACAACTACAACATTCCGAAGCACATTATTTTTTATGTATAATTTAAATGGTGAATCTATATTTTCTTATAAAAAATTTATATATACTAAGCAATGCAAACTATTTGATAATGATGTTTTAAATAATTTAATTTAGGTTATACTTTTTATTAGAAACCAAAACATATTTCTTCAAAAAAAAAAAAAAAAAAGTTATCAAACCGATGTATTTTCCTTTATAATCTAGTTTTAATAAGTATGAACTTGTAAAAAATAGCTGGGAGAAATTATAAAATTATTAGGAAAAGAACAAAAACTGGTTGACTCATACCATTAAAAACAAAAAACAAAAAAAAACCCATCACATTTTGATTTTTTCTAACTGACCCAAACACACTCAATTTTTTTTCAAATAATAGACATGAAATTTTGTAATTATTTTTGTAGACTCGCCCTAAATAGAAAGTGGGGCCATGTCATACTTTTTTCAACCATACACACTGTCCAAATTCAGCAAGTTGGCTAGATTTTCATTCAATTTTTATCTGACTATTTTATCCTCGATTTAAATTTCATTCAATTATTAACTGACACTTTATTTATAAATAATTTCAACTTCACACTTTCGCATGGTGTTCTTTTCTCATTTTACACATAAAAGTTATTTTATAACTTAAATTGACCTTGTCATGAAAATTATTTCAACTGACTCTTTGCAATTATGTATTTTCTAATTTAGTGGGGGGGGGGTGAAAAGTGATAGCATTGGAGCAATTAATCTGCACATGTGAAAGACAGATTTTCAGATTATTGTTGAAACTTATCTTGATAGTAGAAGCCAAAGACTCGCATCTTCATCTTCATTTTTTTTTTCCATTCAATGCCTATTTCTTCCTCTAATCCTCTTAATTGCTTCAAATCCTCGTTATTTTGGTGACGCAGTTGGTTGAAGACTTGAATTCTGAAAGTATATTCTCTCAAAAATCTCAGATTCGAGACCTATCTGTGATATTAATTTGTAGTCTTCATTCTAGCTTTGGAGCACAGCTTCGATTTCAAAAAAAAAAACATATGCAATTTTGTTCGTCAACAAAACGCAATGTTCATGCTTTGTTTGAACTGGGAATGAATATCGGCATCACCCCTGAACGTTATACCTTACGGGTGTAACAGCTTTATCTCGGAGGTTACTTGGCCGGTCAACCCTTGGGGGTCCTCACCTCTATGCCTGGCCCCTTACAAGTGTGGGCCTTCTCGGTGTAACAACATGACGTTACCCATTAGAGGTGCATCAGATTAGGATGTTACTTGGACTTGGTCAGCTCTTAGGGGAGTCCTAACCTCTACGGCTTCCCCCCCCCCTCGAGGATCGACATTGGACTCGATCAACCCTAAAGTCCATGGCTTGCCCCCTTAGGGGAGGTGTTCATCTTCAATGTAACTCTTGACCATTATCGACGATCCAACCTCCACATGGACTCGATCGACTCCCGAGGAATCCTAACCTTCACAATTTTCACCCTTTGGGGTGTTCAACTTCTTCAGCCAACCCCCAAAGGGTCAAGGCTGCAAGGGCTGACCTCTAAGGATCAAGGCCTTCCTTGGCCGACCATTTGAGGGGTCAAAGTCGTAAAGGCGGACCCCCGGGAGGGCCGGATTGGCTTGATCAACCGCAAGAGTTAACCCACTCGAGGTCAAGGCCACAATGACCAACCCTCGAGCGGTCAAGGCATTCCTTGGTCGATTATTTTAGCCTTATGATCTGCTTTATATACTGTGAAGAAAACTATCTTTGAATCTGTTAATCAGTTCGGAAGTTATGTGAAGGATATCGTTGATAAGTTGATAGCCGCCTCTAAGAAAATTGATGATGTGGAAACCCTTTTATATAATTCAAACGGGTTGCCTACTGAGTATGGACATTTACGCACATCGATTCTTACACGAAGCGGTTCTATAACTCTTGGTGAGTTTGAAGATTTATTAGATGTTGAGGAGAAAAACATAGAAAACCAAACTGAAATGATTGAACCAATTATGATTGACTTGGCCGCTTTCAACAGAAACTTTTCACGCAGATTCGTTGGTGAAATTTTCAAGGACGAGGAAAGAGTCACAAAATTTTGAGAGGTTATTGCTAGTTTGCATGATCTACACGTGACATAAATCAAGTTTTGGTTAATAACCTAAATGATCTATAATATATGAATAAGGTTGGTGCCTTATCATGTGACACTACTTATATGACACATTTGGAAATCATTTAAAGAACATGATTCAAGTCGTTCATACATAGATAAATAAATCGAGGTATCCTATGCAAAAGCGTAAAGACACGACCCTGCTAAAATTTATCCTAGGTCTCTACTCTTAAGCATGGATATACAACTAATACAATAAACGAAGGCATGTCATTATAATAACCAATTCTGTTTTGTCTTTTTCAATCAATAACCTCAAAGAGAGTTTTTTTCTTTCATGGTAGAACTCAATAATCCAAGTAAATCACTTCCCTGCGTATGGTCTTATCAGAGCAGTTCGTTAGAAAGAGAAAGGGCAAAAATAAAAATATATATTTCATTCAAAGATATATTCTATTCCAAAATATAGTTTAAATCAATAGTGGAGGTATTCAATGAAAAGCAATATACAATAGAGTTTAGGAATTGAAAATACAGCCTCAATAAATCTAGTTTATGCAAAAGGATAGAAGAAGTGCAAATAAAGACTAGAAAGTAAAGTGCAACAAATAGTGCAACAAATCCCATGGTCTCTTCAGCTTGAACGCACATTCTGGTTGAACTTGTGTACATTCTGGCAATTCACAGTAGAAACAGTGAGTTATGAAATCCAATAAGCTAGGATCCCCAACACAAGATCAAGGGGAACACACAACCATGATTAATAACTATGGGCTAATCCGTTTATTATTTAGCATCGGTAAATAACAAGACTAATAGAGGAATGCACAACATCCCTTAATAACAATACTAATATGGAACACACTACATCTTTAAATAAGAATACTAATATAGTAGCACACAACATCCCTAAATAACAATACTAAAAGGGCAACACACAACATCGTTTTAAAAAGAAAAAAAACTTATAGGGGTGAGACAACATTCCTAAATAAAAATTCTAATATAGACAAAAGCAACATCCCTAAATAAGTTCAAATGTATTAGTATGTTTTGTTAACACTAGAAGTAGGCCATGGGAAAGCGACTTACAACCGAGATTCTTTTGGGTTCTAAAACATTGAATGGCCACTATAACTACTTTAGATCTCTAACATAGATTCACATGGAAACTTTTGCATCCCTAATGACTACGATAACATATTACTAGCGTCCTCAGTATTACTATTTAATATAATTCATCAAGATCGAGCTACACGACAAATTAGACATCTTAGTATATAACTCAGAGAAACCATTCTAATAACTTTATCTAACCCCAACTTAACATGTAGTTGCCACAACCCAAATTCAGAATCAAGCTCATTACATTATCTATTGACTTAATCAAACTTTGAAATAAAATATGAAATATTCTTCAATCCTTAAGATTCACCTAAACATGGCATTAAAAGTCAACAAAGCACAAAAAGACAAAAATAGTCAAAATAGAGTCGACCACGCGAAAGGAATCTAGAAACTGCATTAACAAGTTGTCGAAGAGCGACGCTACTTACCAATGACGAGGATGTAAGAGTAAGATCACTTGACAGAGATGAAACAACTTGTGGAATAGAGTTTGAGATAGGCAATACAGACACGTCTAACTAGTGACGTCTCTCTTGGCGCTGATAGATACCAAGAACGTAGCACGTTTGGTTCATGACAGCTATGTGATGGGGAAGATGGCCAAGAAGAATAAGTCAGATGTTCTGCATGATTTGAATGAAAGCGTTGCAAACAGAAGATTGGCCGAAAAACATAATCATTGTCATTAAGGTTGTGTCTTACAAAAAGAAGAAGGTGCCTGATCCTCGTGTTGACCGCGTCTCTATTCTTGGCAAGAGGTCATGAAAAGAGAGGGATGGGTGTGAAAATTGAGGAATTGGAGTTAGATATGGGAGGTGTTGTTGACTGATTTGGTTTAATGGGCAGAAAATTATATATATACACATATGTGTGTATTTTGTTGACGTAATGAAATTTACCCTAATTTATAAGTTTAAGATTTTGGATCTATTGATAATTTAATATAAATCAACAATATGTATATGTATATATTTACCCTACTTTTTATTTTTGTTAATAAGAAAACTATAGTCCATTTGAAACTCTAACCCACTATTAAAAAACTAACCTCTTTAGTTTACAACATGGCTTTCAAACACAAGTGTTGATGCCGAAAATGGTCAACGGATATCCACAGTAGATTTGTTTTAACTAAGGACGAAATGACTTTCAAAAAAGCGAAATTAGGACACACCGGTGTGGTGTGAGCCACAGGGACTCCGATGCCTAAGTCAGAAACGGAATTTAGGAGAATAGTATAAGACTTTAGGAATAGCGTAAGAGTACTTAGCTTCGGATTCGTCCCCTAAAAGGGAGAAATGACTTGACTTTTATAGTAGCTGGTCTCGTAACCGCTCCAGCTCACTTATGGCAGCTTAATGGTTGACCATTTAGAAACGTTCGTCATCAAGCCGGGTATTAATTCCAGCGTAACTCCTGACCGTTACCCTTTAGGGTTTAACGACCTTGACTCTAGAGTTACTTGGACTCGGTCAACCTTGGCAGGTCCTCACCTCTATGGCCGACCCTTTAGGGGTACAACCTTCTCGTTATAGTGCTAGGACGCCACGAGTGTGCAGCGTTGCTTAGTGCTACTTTAGAGTTTGTCGACTTATCCACAGGAAAGTCCTAACCTCCACTACTAACCCACCTGGGTTAGCCTTCTTGACCGGAGGTCGGCTTTGGACTTGGTAAACCCTTACAGGTCCTCACCTCCACGACTAACCCACTATGGCTGACCTACTCGTTGTAACCGGGGACGCCACAGGATGCAGCGTCCCCCTGCGCTACTTGGACTCGGTCGGCTCCTAGGGGAGAGACCTGACCTCCATGACCAACCCACTCGGGCGGACCTACTCGTTGTAACGGGGGACGCCACGGGGTGCGACACCTCCAAACGTTACTTAGACTTGATCGACTCGTCCACGAGATCCTAACTTCTAGGACCAACCTACTTGGGTTGACCTACTTGTGTAACCGGGGACGCCACGGGGTGCAGCGTCCGCCTGCGATACTTGAACTCGGTCGACTCCAAAGGGAGAGTCCTAACCTCCACGACCAACCCACTCGGGTTGACCTGCTTGTTGTAACGGGGGACGTCACGGGGTGTGATGCCTCCAAACGTTACTTAGACTCGGTCCACTCGTCCACAAGAGAGTCCTAACCTCCACGACCAATCCATTCGGGTTGGCCTACTCGTTGTAACTTGGTACGCTACGAGATGCAACACCTCCACACGTTACTTGGGCTTGGTCGACTCTTGAGGGAGTCCTGACCTCCATGATTAGCCCACTCAGATTGACCTACTCGTTGCTGGACCCGAGAAGGGTGAGGCAGCAAGGGCCGACTCCGGGGGGTCCTGGCCTTCCTTGGCCGACCCCCGGGGGGTCGGTATGGACTTGGAAGACCCCCGGGGAGGTTGTGGCCTCCATTTTGCCGACCTCTGAGTGATCGGTAGTGGCGAGGCCGACTCCCAGGAGTCGCCAAAGGCCTGGCCTACCCCCGGGGGGTCGTCAAAGGTGTTGGCCGATGCTTGGGGGGTCGGCGCTGGCGTGGCCGACCCCTTAGGGGTCGAGGCCTACATTTGGCAGACCCCCGGGAGGCTGGCGTTGGCTTATTTGCCTTTCCTGTGGGTCCCAACCTTTTTTGAGTCTTTCGGGATATTTTAGCTTACAACAACAAGAATGTTAAAATTCAAATTAGAGGTTTAAGTAAATTTAGGAATTTTGCAGTTAAATTAGCTAGAAAATACTAACGCGTCTACATGTCTAAAAATCATATCATAATAATTTTTATTTATTAAATTAATACAAATAACAATATTAATGTCAATGAGTATCATTCAATTTAGACCAGTTTGAACAATTTATTTTCTTATTACAATTCAACATGTTGATGCCGAAAAATGGTCAACGGATATCCACAATAAGAATTTGTTTAACTGATAACGAAAAGACCTACAAAAAAGTGAAAATTAGGACAGAGCGGTGTGGTGTGAGCCACATTGCCTCTGATGCCTAAGTCTGTAAAGGATTTTAGGAGGATAATTTAGAACTCCAAATGACATAAGAATACTTAGCTCGATTAGCTTAGGATCCATCATTTGGACTGGAGAATGAAATGACTCTTATAGTTGTCGGTTTCGTAACCGCTGTAGCTCACTTATGGGCGGTATAATGGTCGGCCGTGTTTAGAAACATCCGTCATTAAGCCGGGTATGAATACCGGCGTAACTCCTGACCAGAATCGTGGGATTTCGAACAGTAGTTTAGCCAATTGCTTTTTTCCAAAGTTTCGGGATGTTAAAGAATTATCTCCTTGTATTTTATCGAAGTATTTCTCTTGAAATTTACTTAGCCCATATTCTTTTTAAGAATATCTTTTTCTAAATAATATCCAAAAACTAAAAGTTTTAAGGTTATGGAAAATATTCATTCTAAGAATAATTAAATTAAAATTGTCATATTCTTATTTTTAAGAATATCTTTTCAAAGATAACATTTTTATTCAAAGAAAAATCACCTTCTCTTTTTAGGAAAATATTTATCCTTAGAGATTTTCCATAACTTAACTTTTCCATAAAAACACCCCTTCAAAACTACGCCCTCCTTTCTTACCCTACTTTGGCCGAAAACTACCTCTCACTAGGTTAAAATTTTCGATTTTTTCAAAGTGTGGGAGAAGACTTGTTGTTCATTTTGTATTTTTGGAAAGCATCCGTCGTACCTCGTTTTTTTGGTATGTACCATTTTTTTTCCGACTTTATGCTAGCGACTAGGTGTATTTTCGAAATTCCACCCTTACTTAAGTGTTTTTTCCGATTTTTGCCTTCCATGCATGTATGTCCGAATTTTTTTGGATTGTTTAAGCTCTTTTTTCAAAGACTTGCTCGTTAAAGTACTTTTCTGAATTTGTAGGCTACTTAGGCACTTTTTATAAAAGTCTTGCCCGTTTAACTTCCTTTCAAAATTCTTAGGCTACTTAGGCACTTTTATGAAAGTCTCACCTGCCTAACCGTTTTTTGAAAGTGGTAGGTTACCTAGGCACTTTTTATAAAATTCTTTCCCATTCAACCCTTTTTTGGAACCTTTAGGCTACTTAGGAACTTTTTATAAAGTCTCGCTTGTTCAGCAGCTTTTCTGAATTTCGTTGGGTACTTAGGCTTTCTTTGTTAGAGACTTGCCTTTTTCCTAACTTTGTTATTTACAGATTACTCATTACTCTGGTTGTCATGGACCCTTCGTCTGACTATAAGACCGAATCCCTCCACCCTCGTGCTACCTCCTCTCTTAAGAGGAATCGGTGTAAAGCCCTGGAAGTAGGATCGGGATCTCAGATGGTCGCTTCTGTTTTAACTCAGAAGGATTTAAGTCACCTTAGGACCCAATACCTTATTCTAGTCGAGATCACCCTTCGGCTCCCGCTGGCTTCGAAGTTGTATACCCGACCTCCTCCCGGCAAGGTGGTCATTTACACTACCATGTTTGATAGAGGAGTTATACTATCCCTTAGACCCTCTCTTCAAGAGTTTTTGGGTATGGCTGATTGGCTTCAGCACAGTTGGCTTCCCATGCTTGGAATGTCTTCTTTGGCGTCCACCGCCTTTGGGTCTATACCGGCTTTGAAGGTCCCTTGAGTGCTAGAGACCTTCTCTCACTTTACCGCTTCTGCCGGCGTCCCGACGTCACAATGGGCTTCTACCTTACTCCCAGAAGTAAACTTTCTCCTTTGGTGGCGTGTCTCAATTTTAAGAAGGGGTGGAAAGAACGTTGGTTCTTCACTGGAGGATTTTAGGCAGCGCCATGTGCCGAAGCCTTACTGGCCATTCCCACTTCCTTTAGAACATATGGTATGCTTTCTTTTGCCTTGTCTCATCTATCTTTTGGCACCGTACTTACATTTTTTGTGTTGTTTTCAGTGCACAAGAAGCTAAGTCCCCGTTCTCGGGTAATGAAGTTCTACGAGGTCGTCATGACCTATCCTGAGGAGGTAACTCGCAACGCGCAATATCTGTACAGCAAAAGAATAAAAAAAAAAGAAAAGAAAAGAAAGAAATCATATATTGTAAAATTGCGAAAATATTTCTTAAATGAGTAGTTTAACTTCACGTGATAGTCTTCGATCAGTGATTTAATTGATAGGCTTCAATCAGTAGTTCAACTGATATATTCATTTGATTCGCGGATAAATTCAATCTGCTCACTAACCGTCTTCAATAAATTTGCTGGATAAAATTTTTGAAAAACAGTCGAAAAACTGCTATATACAAATTGTTTTTTTTTTAAATACTATAATTAAAATATGTGAATGAAAATTATAATGTGGAATAATTGTTCAAAATTTTACATAAATAGTCATTTAAATTTTAAATAGAAATGTAGGTATAAAGTTAAAACTAAAAATTAGACATTTTCTTTAAATAAAGTTTGCACAAAAAAAAAAAAAAATCATTTTGGTCCTTAATTAATTATCACATTTATTCCATTTTCGTTCCTAGACTTTTAAAAGTCTAATTTTGGTCTTTAACTTTACAAAAAAGCTTAAAATAGTCATTGAGGTAAAAAAAAAAAAAAAACAACACCATGTTCTCAATTTGATAAGTTGACCCAAAAAAAAAAAAAAAATCTAAATGATTTATATAAAATTTCTTCTTCTTCCATTTCATGAACAAACATGGCCATTTTTATGTTTTATCTCAATGATAAGTAGGAATTAATTGATGTCTCGATGATAAATTCGGTAGGAATTAGTTATTTATGTCTCAATGATAAGCATATGAACTAAGTAATTGATTAGATAATTATAAAACACATAATTCAACGTCAAAAGTTAGATTTACGTTCTTCTTTTTTCTATGATTTACTAACAAACATGATCCATTTTTATGATTTATCTAACCATAAAACTAAATTTTATTTCTCAAACTATAAAAACTAAATTTTAGTTTTTTTTAACCACATAAGAACTAAAATTCTTGGATCTTTAAACCATAAAAAGTAAGGAGTGTTTAAGGGAATGAGTATGAGAAGAACTACAGGACGAATGAGAATTAGGAGAGAATATGGAAAAAAATTGTGTAAAAATAATGATTATTTGTGTTTAAGGTCATATGTTTGAGGTAAAGTGAATAATTATGAAAAAAATAGAATAATAATTATGATGTGTGTAAAAACTAGTTACGGGAGGATAAAAAATTGTTATAAAAAGAATAACAAACATTAGGAGTAAATAAAAATTTGATTATAAGAAAATGCAATGAAGTGATTTTTAGTGACTTAAACAAAAAATCATCATATTTTTATTTTCTTAAATGGCCAAAACACACTCTGATTAGTATTTAAAATGAGATTTTATTTTGAGTATATAGAAGCAATGATTGTAGTGAAAATTTTATTTGGAAAAATTGCGCTAACCACCTCTAAAGTATGATGTTTGTAACAATAAAGTTCTTAAACTTTTAATTTGAGCAATCACCTTCACTAAAGTTTGAAAAGTCTTTCAATTAACATGTTTAAGTTAATTTTAACGTGTGTGTAGAGGGTAAAAATGTCCAAAAAATATTTAATCTTTATTTCTCTCTAATAAATTTATAATATATTATAATACACCCCACATTAATACCATTCTTTTTAATTCATACAAAAACAATAAGCTCAAGATTTTATATATTATATATATATTTTTAAATCAACTATATGCAATGGCAACTTTAAACCTGACGTTACATCAATTTGTTAATTTTTAGACGACATTCATCATGTTTTCCCTCATCTTATAAGTTTTTTATTATACGTATTATTCAAAAATACATTTTTTTGAAATTTAGACCAAATAGATACAATAGAAAAAAACAGGACAAAAAGTATATTTAAATTAAAATTTTAATACTTTTTCAACCCCCACATTAATTTACAAATATACACATATTAAAAACTCATTATTTTTACAAATTTTTTCCTTTTAGATTTATAAGAGGTAAGAAATTACGAAATGAGTGTTTTTGAAATGGAGTTTTCGGGTGAGAAATGAAGTTTTTGGGGAAGAAATTGAGTTTTTTGGGAAGAAATGGAGTTTTCGGGTGAGAAATGGAGTTTTCGGGTGAAGAAGAAGAAAAAAATGGAGGAAAAGAGGGATAGTTATCGGAGAAAACGAGGAGAAAAGGGGGGAAAAAAGTATGTTTTTGGTGTCGGTCCGGTTTTTAGTGTCAGGCGGACTGACACCAATAGCCTTTAGTGTCGGTCCGATCGACACTAAAGGCTTCTGGACTGGTTTTGATTTTTTTTTTTAGTGTCTTTCGTGTCGGTCCGACCGACACTAATACCCTGTAGTGTCGGTCGGACGGACACTAAATGGTTGAAATGAGTCGATTTTTTGAATTTTTTTTTTTAGTGTCGATCAGGATTTGGTGTCGGTTTGACCGACACTAAAAATGTTGACCGACACCAAAAAACCAACACTAAATGAGACCGACACCAAATATCCGTGTTTTTTAAAATATTTTGGTTTGACCGACACCTATTCCCTTATTTGTAGTAGTGAATAAAAGAAAAACTAAACATTTTTTGGACAACTTTATCCTCTTTACACATGTGAAAATTTCTTAATATTAACTTAAAAGTGTTAATTACAACACTATGCAAAATTTTCAACTTATTTTGATCTAGTTTTTAAAAGTAAGATTTATTTTGAATATTTAAAAGTAATGAATAGTAATGATTGCGATAAAAAACTTGTTTGATTGCAGTAATATTTAAGAATAATAATTAGTAATAATTGCAGTAAAAAACTTATTTAAATGTAAAATTTAAGAAAATGAAAATTTATTTTAAATATTTATAAATAATGATCGTAATTAAAATGGTTATTTGATATAAATATTTTTAAAAGTATTGGGTAAATACTCGTCTTGAAATCAACTAACAATTTTTTTTTTTTTTTTTTTTTTTCAAATAATAGACATGAAATTTATAATTAATCCATATTTTTGTCGACTCGCCCTAAATAGAGTGGGCCCATGCCATACTATTATCTACCATACACACTGTCCAAATTCAGCAATTGGCTAAATTTCATTCAATTTTTATCTGACTATTTTATCCTCGTTTTAAATTTCATTCAATTATTAACTGACACTTTATTTATAAATAATTTTAACTTCACACTTTCGCATGGTGTTCTTTTCTCATGTTACATTACACATTAAAATTATTTTTTAACTTAAATTGATCTTGTCATGAAAATTATTTCAATGACACTTTGCCATTATGTATTTTCTCATTTAGCATTGAGTTATGTTTGTTTCTT
Source organism: Cyclanthera cordifolia (assembly GCA_037832605.1). NCBI lineage: Eukaryota > Viridiplantae > Streptophyta > Magnoliopsida > Cucurbitales > Cucurbitaceae > Cyclanthera > Cyclanthera cordifolia. The sequence continues at coordinate 16,725 of JBBMEG010001373.1, forward strand.
TATTCTTTTATTTTTTTATTTTTGAAGAAGTATCCGATCATCAATCCACCCAAAAACTTAAATTGATAGGTTGAGTCAATTTGAAGAAAATAACGCAATAGAGATTCAAATTCAGGATCTGCTTCTCTGATACCATGTTTAGTTATGTTAAATTATCAATTAACATAAAAGCTTAATAAGCTGATATGTTGAAGCTTTACCGTGTCGTTTTCTTCCCCATCTAAAATTAATTCTTTTTGTAGGACATTTTTAAAATTCTTATGTCTACAAGGAAAAAAAAATGTTAGTTGATATAATTAAATTTATCTTAATCTATTAACTTAAGCTTTTAGGTTGATTGATGATTGAACATAATTCAACATTTACGATATATTTAGTGTGATGAAAAGTGATGGAAACCGAAGAAATCTTGTATTCATCTTCAAATCAATACATTGAAATATAGATCTTCAGATTATTCTTGAAAGTTAACATGATATTAGAAGAAAAAAACTCACATCTTCTTCTTTCTTTTCTTTTTTTTTTTTAATTTTTTCATTCAATGGCTGTTTCTTCTTCTAATCCTCTTAAAATGTTGCTTCAACTCCTCATTATCTCTTATTGAACATCTGTAATCTTGTTCTAGTGAGTCTTATAAGATTCTACCAATTATATATACAATGGAAAATGCTAGTGTCAACAATACACAAGCCTCATGCTTTATTTGGACACATGCATTTATGAAATTATTTCTCATCTAGATGAAGGTAGTGCAGAATACTTATAGTGGACTTATCATGATCAAGCTTTAATCACACTGATCAAATCCACATTCTCTTCCTCAGCATTCTTATCTGTCATGTCTGCAACTATTATTGAAGTTTTATGGCTATCACTAGAAAAAAAAGGTACTAGTCAAAACTCGTTCAAACATTTTAGCCTTACGATCTGCTCTCTATATTGTATAGAAAAATATTTTTGAATCTGCTGATAAACTTGCACATTATATGTGATAAGGATGATAATCGTACCCGAATCTCTACATTGAATCTCTACATTGATATGATATTGTCCACTTTGGACATACACACCCGCATAGCTTTGTTTTTGGTTTCACCCAAAAGGCCTCATATGATCAATGAAGATGTTTGTCATCACTTATATACCCATGATCTTTCTCTCTTCTAATCAATGTGAGATACTTTGTTTGCATTCCAACAATATGAAGGATATCGTTGATTAGTTGGCACCCACCTCTATGAAAATTGATGACGAGGTAATACCAATTATGGACCATTTTGCACTTCCATCCGTATATGAAGTACTCCTATAATTTTTAGTGAGCTCTAAGTTTTTTTAGATGCTGAGAAGAAGAGCATATAAAAACAAACTCTAATGATTGAACCAATTCCGACAACCATGGCCGCCTTCATTCACGCAGATTCGCTAGCGAAAATTTACGAGGACTAGGAAATGGTCTCGAAATTTCGAGAAGTTACAAGGGTACTGGAGCTCGCGACACTTCTCGCTTGGTCAAACAAACCCTAGACACAATAACAATCATTGTGATGTTCTAATGATCATTGGATATCTGAAAGCGGATGCAACGCACATGTGACTAATGACATGGCTAGATTAAATTCAACTTAACCCTATAATGGAGACGAATCGATCACAGTTGGAAATACACAAAACCTGAATATCACTCATAATAGTAGCAGTATATTTTCTACTCCTCATATCTTTCAACTTCAAAATTATTTTTTTATTCTCTTTAAATCTTTTATTTGTTAACAAATTGTTCATTGATAATAATTTCATTTTTTTTTTATTCTGACTATTTCCTCATTCAGGATATGTCCTCTGTTCAATTCTTATATAATGGTAAAAATGTCAATGACTTTTTTTACCATACCAAGATTCTCTACCTTTTCATCAACAACTGCACAGTAAAAAACATGGGATTTATTGCAAATAAGGAGTATTTTCTAAGGAAAAAGTGACTGGGTCATCTTGAAGGTTTTACGACATTCTTTAAATAATTTAGGTCTTAGTTCTTTGAAATTTTCCTATTGTATGTGAATGCAGTAGTTGCTTACAAAGAAAAAAAGAAAAAAAAAACAATCTTTTTCTTTGTTCTATTACTATGTCTACTTCAAAGTTTTTACCTCTATATATGTCACCCTTTTCTGATTCACAACAACTCATTAACATTATGTAGACAACAAAATATGGTATTCATAAATGTAAAGGTCTTACCCACATTAGGGTCTCACGTAGGCGTTTACCTTAGATGCATGAGTAAATTTCTCTTAATAGTCGATACATGCAGGAAAATTCATTTATTTAAGTTATAACCATAAAAAAAAATTCAACATAACGAATAAGAAAGGGTACTCAATTCAAAAAATACATGAAAAATTAGTCACATCTCTCGGTAGTAAATCAAATGTGGAAGTAGATTAAACAATAAAACTCAAAACAAAACAATTTCATGATTCGTTCATCTTCAAATAAGCTATGCCTGTAAATTAGTCACATCTACCATGGTCATGTTTGCCTACTCAATTTTATGATGATAAAGATAACATGCCTGGATCTTATACATGGTATGATTACCTACAAGGATATATGATGATATTATATCATTCCCGCGTATCATCAATAATGAGATTTCTTGTCAGGTCATATAATCAAGTAGATGATATGCCTGGGTATCACATGTAATGTGATTATCTGCTAGGTCTTATAATGAAGTATATAACATGCCCTTATATCATATAAAAATGATTACCTTTCGGGTCTTATCGAGAATGAAAAGGAATGCCTTGTTAGAGGCCATGTCTTAAAAGCTTAGTAATTATTTGTATTTTTAAGAACAAAGCATTTAATGTCAAATATTTAATATTATTTTCAGTTATTATTTTCCATAAATCCCATTTAATATTCAAACGTGATTCAGCTTTATCTCATTAATTGGATTAACGTCGATATAACCTAAGTTATTAAGATGAACACTTGGACAAGTATGTGGGACATATAAGTGGATGTAGTTCCAATTTTATAACCTTAACGTCTATTGTATATGGACTAAGGCTAGGGTGCCTAATTCTTGGTAACATTGTTAGTGCGACCCGCTTCACAAGAGTTGCAATAAACCCGATCCTTGTTGTTCACGTAGAGACATGTGAATTGGGGCTCCTATGCAAAAAAGAGTTTTTTCATAAGACGATACCATAAGTTTTATGACCGAGCTAGTAATTCTGTTATAGACTCGTATCAACTACTTCACCATGGATAATCATATGCGATATGATTTTAATCTTGCGTGGATTGCAAACTCCTGCTTTATGAAATCGTCCTTTGATGTGCATCTGTGATACTAGTCAAACAACACTAGGTCAATAAGCCTCCCATGTTGGAGATTTTCGTAGTGCTTAGCCAGGAACGCCACGTCACAAGATGGAATTCACGCCTTCTCTAATATTCAGGAAGATGTAGAGTTGCTCCCTTAAGAACTGTTTCGGGGCTTGAATAAAGGGTACTCGCCTCTCATTGGCTTAAGAGGACACTAGTTTATAATGGGACTATAAACCGCTTGTTCATTAGGGGAATCAGTGGCGCTTAAGGAGAAAGGTGTAATCATAGGGGTAGAACAAATTTTTTGTCTATGCTGTGAATTACGAACAAGCTCGTGAAGGATCATATGACATATGACTGATCATATCCATGGACGTTAACTTGTCCTATACTGCGAGAGAGTTCAACACATACCTTTAGTAGAATAAGTCTGATGTTAACGAGGAGGGATCAGATCCAAGGTCATTATAACTTTCAATCTATAGATTCATCGGTCTTTAGGCTAGCTCATAATCATTTGTACACTGTTCTATTAGAGAATGACTTTGAGAAGTTCAAGGAATTGATCGAGATCCTACTCAGCATAAAGACCCGTCAGAACTGATCAAAGCGTTAGTCAAGGTGTGTTCTTTCATTTTTCAACAACAGTTAATCATCTATGGGTTGCGTGTAGATTAATAATTCATTGAATTAATTATTAAATAAATTTTTTGTATTACCTACACGCTTCCGCCGCGTTTATGCATGCTTTATCTTACAATTCCCAACAAGGTTGTTGTATGTAAGGTGTTGTAATAATAATACAAAGCATCACAATAACAACTAACATGCTTATCTAACAAAGAATCACAATACAACTTAAAAAATATACGAGTCAAAAATAATGGGCATGAAACATGCGAAGCATACATCATTCATAACATTTCATTAAAACTCATTATTAAAAAATATATTAACTAACCCTAATTCATGCTCATAATTAAACCACAATATCTAAGATGGGATAACAGGTTCCTTACCTTGGCCGAATTCCACTTACTTAGCTCAAAGAAACTCAATCTACAGCTTCTAGGAGTTTTCCCACAAAAAAAGGTCAAAACAGCATCAAGGAATCAAAATTAGCATCTCACGTTATAAACATGGATTCGAAACGTTAAAAATAAATAAAATAGCTACCTAAAAAATATCCTTGGTGAACAGTGCAACAACGCTTGGGCAAAACGGCAGCGACCTAGGGGTGAAAGTGGTAGTGTAAGGAAACAGATGTCACCGTTTGAAGCAGACGCGAAGGAAAAAAATAGACGGCTCGGGAGCAATGTGGCACTCGTGGAGTGGCTGCAACATTCTCAGAGATTACCGATGTCATGTTTGTGATAAGAAGTAGACTGAGCGACAAGATCTATGCTTCATATTCGCTATATCCTACTTTAAGAACTAGTGGTGCGTGACATGAAATGAAAGATCTGTAGGGTGTTTGTGGATTTCAATATAGGGAACAACGCACGAGTAGATTGGCTCCAAGCTTCGATGGAACAATGACGAATAAGGATGTGACACGCGATTGCACAGTATTGATCCTCATATGTTATTTACGTTGCTACATGGAAACGTGCAGTTGTCGATGCAGTAATGATGGGCAATGACTAGGTCATGTTTTCTTCAGACAATGATAGTAGCCAATAATATAGAGAAATTTGTTTGATTTTGCAAAAAAGAGAGAAAAAGATTTGGGAGGCGTGTGACGGTTGATGATTGCTTAATATCAACCTAAAAAGTGAACTTTTGTCCTTTTATACAACTTCAAAAGTCCTTAAAGTATAGGAGATGAGTTTTTATGATGTTTCAATATTTCACGCTTAGAAAACTTTCATTATAAAAAAATTCCTAAGTTTTAAACACCTTGATAATGAGATCGCATGTCTTTCTCTCGCTTCTAAGCAGTCTTCTCGAGTTATTGGCTCCTTAAAAAGATTTTGACCAAAGTAATCTCTGTGTTTCTCAGAACTTTATTGTCTCTAGCAAAAATCTCGACAGGGTTTTCTCGAAGCTCAATTTTTCATTCAACTATTGCGGCTCATGATCAATAACATGTGTTGGGTTGTGCACATACTGTCTGGGTATAGAAATGTGAAACACATCATGCACATTGGTACGTGGTGGATGTAAGGCCAAATGATATACAATTGCTTCATTCTATTAGTCCCAAATCTCAAAACACATCTCATAGGTGATACCTTGAGAAACAGGTGATTTGCCACCTCAAACTCCAAATCTCTATGTCTGATATATGCATAACTCTTTTATCGACTCTATGCAATAAGCATTATAGCACAGAAATTTTGCACTACATCATTAGTCAACTGCAAAAAGCTCATGATCCAATAATTTTCCCTCTTCAACCTTCTTCTAGACAGATACATGTTATAATTATATGCAAAGTTCATCAGATACAAGCATTTATCTTAACTGCTAAGAAAGCAAGCGCACAGGCTCTCAACATATCCTCAAGAATAAGGTTGAAACTCTTGGTCTGACGATCAGCGTGTGGTTGAAAAGTAGTACTGAACTTGCAAAGAGTTCAAAATTCTTTTTTAAGACTGTTTTAGAAATGTGAAGTGAATCGAGAGTTCAGATCTAAGATGATGCTTACAAGAATTCCATGATACTGCACATTCTTCTCAAGATGCAACTGTGCCCATGTCTCAATAGAGTAGTCTAGTGCCCCTCGAATAAAATGGTCGCACTTGGTAAGTTTATCCATTATCACCCAAATCACGATGAAATCTCTCACAGTCCTAGGGAGTCATATTATAAAATTCATGAAGATACCCTCCCATTTAGTGTATTTCTTGATGCTTTCACGTGTTGACAAGTAAAACACTTGCTAACAAATCCAGCTATGTATCTTTTCGTATTATTCCACCATAAACTCTATTTCAAATATTGACATATCTTAGTTAAGGGTGATTTCGATTCAGTTTTTGTCAATTTTTTGCAAAACGACAATCAAACCAATATGTTTAATTTTTCAATAATTAAGTCCAAACTAATGTCTAATAAATGACAAAACCACTGGTTTGGAGTTTTATTTGTTCAGTTTAATTTTGGTTCGGTTTGCAACTTTGATTTTGATAAGAATTTGATTTGTTTTGAAACTTTTTTGTCCCATTTTCAATTTTATTTTGAGATTTTATTATTTTATTAATCAAAGATAACATTTTCCCTAAATACCACAATATCTACAAAAATTTTACTTCATAATTCACATTTAAATATGTTATTCCATAAAATCTAAATACTAATTTTTTTTCTTAGGTTGCATATATTGATTTGGTTTAGTTTTCTATTAGTTCTTCCATCAAGAATAGAAACCGAACCAGTATATTTCGACTTTTCTAAAATATCAAACCAATTGATCCAATAGCATTCTAAAAACTTAATTGATCCATTGGATCGATTTGATTCGATTCGATTTTGTTGGTTTTCGGCTTTCCCTTTCGCCCCTAATCTTAGTACCTCTTGGGTTCCAAGCAAATGGTGAAGTGTGAGCATCAGAAAACACCTCTGCCTTTATTTTGGCATCAGATGGAACCGCTAATCTTAGTATGAATTGTAACACACCATCAGAGGCACTGACTAGTCACTCTTTGAGGCATATGCCCTGCCAAACAAAACCATCAACCAGGGTCTCTCTGCTGACCCTTTATAATCTACAGTTTCAATAATGATTGAATTGTCAATCAGGCAAACTGTGTTGTAGCCTCTTCAACAATAACATTCACATCTCTAATTAAATTTTTCTACAGTGGAATATGGGTAATAAACAAGGATGTTGAATGTGAAGTCTTTCTACCCAAAGCATTTATAACAACATTTGCTTTACATAAGTGGTAAAGTAGCTAACGGTTACAATCCTTGACAAAGTTCATCTAACAAAGTTGTTTCATATTCAGCTCTTTCTAGGTAAAGAAATACATTAAACTTTTATGGTTCATGAAAATTTGAATTTTTTCTCTTTACAATTAGTGTCTCCAAAGCTTAAATGTAAACGAACGGCTGCTAACTCTAAGCCATGAGCTGGACACTTCTGTTCATATATGGTAAGCTGTTTGGAAATATTAAGCTATAATCTTTCCACTTTGCATCAAAGGGCTCCAAGCCCTCTCTTTGAAGCATCACAATAAACCGCAAAACTACTCTATCTTTCTACAATGGTCAACATAAGAGAGATATCAAACACTCTTTCAACTCCTGAATACACTTATCACTTTTTCAACTCTTGGAAACACTCATTACACTACTTGATCCAATAACATTGACTCTTCCTAATCAATCTAGTCACATGCCTTACTAGTTTTGAAATGTTACTATAAAACGCCTATAGTATCCTGCTACTCTTAGTAAACCCCTCACCAACACTACTGAAGTAGGAGTGCACCAATTGTTCACTACCTCTATCATAGTTGGATCTACATATATGTCATTAATCGAAACAACATGGCCTAGGAATGCAACTTTGCTCAACTAGAGCTCACACTTAAAATTTTTTCCATACAACTAGTTTTATCTTAGTGCAGAAAAAACCTTCCTCAAATGCTCCACATGATCTTATTTTTAAAATAAATCAAGATGTCATCAATGAACACAGTTAGAAATTTGTCCAACAACTAATTCAACACTTTGTTCATCATGCCCATATATACTTTTAGCTCACGGTTATCAAATTAAAGTCGCATCAAACTCTTTCTTTTTAACAAACAACATTGAAGCTTTCCAAGGCGACACACTAGGTCTGATGAAATCACTGTCAATCAACTTTTACAACTAGATTTTCAATTCTTTTAACTATGTAGTAGCCATTTTATAAGACACTAATAAAATAGGAAAAGTTCCACGCTCTAACTCAATACATCAATTGCTCTAGGCAGAGGCAACCCAGTAATTCATCGAGAAACACATTAACAAACTCTCTGACTACTGGCATAACACTGGTTGCTAAGTAATCTAACGCTCTATGGACAACAACTTGGAAAGCGGATATAATCTTCTGGCATTTCCTATACTTTTGTAATATGAACTTTAAACTTGGTCTTGATAGAGGACTAAAAATTATTTCCTTATGATGAAAGTCAATTACAATGTTATTTTCAGACAACCACTTTATACCAAGGATCACATTAAACTAACACGTAGATAAGACCATGATTGTAACATCTATAATATTTCCATTTGTAACCAACCAGCTTGCAAGCCTTAACCTTATCATAAGTTTACATGCTCACTTTAGATGAAGTAGCTACTGCTAACTCGAACACCAAGGTTTCCAACTCAAATATAGTAGACAGAATAAAGCAGACATAAATAAATGAATGTGATGATCCATAATTAAACAAAACACATGCAAAATGTCCAAGAATAGGTAAAGTACATATAATAGCATTGACCGTTTCATCAACCTCCTTCATGGTAGTTACATAGACTCTAGCTTCCTATTGAGCTTATCGAGCTGCAGATATCTTCGTAGCTAGAGGAGCTCCTGGCGTCTTCTAGGCATCCTTATATATGAAATTCTTAGTATAGTAGCCTTAATTGCCACACTTTTAGCAGACTCTAGCTCAAAACTCACACTAACCCTTGTGCCTTTTACCATAAGGCTTACAATCCTTCAAAGCCTGGAACTCTGCCCTCAGATGTTGATAATGAGATTTATAATGCTGTTGCTTAGGCTTGTAACTATACTGGTGCTCATATTTATAGCTACGCTAGCTATGCCCGCGACTATACTACTACAATTTGTGGCAACTCAGTTTACGTCCCTGACCTTTTAACTTCTCAGAATTATGGTTATAAAAGTTCTTTTGATTGGATTCCCCAAGCTCAAATGGATTGGTGGACTCGAACATCGTCTTGAGGTCCTAATTGCCGATAGACACATAAAAAACAAAATATTTGCTTCGGAGTTTCTTGTACAAACTCTTGGCCTACAACACACATGTATTGAAGGTCTCTACCTTATGAGCCTCAACATCTCTCTACATTCTAGTATGTAAATCGTTGATGAAGTATTTGATTTTCTACTTCTCAGTAGTAATCAAATTCTCATCAAAATGAACTAATGAGTAGAATATCCTGTCAGAAATCATAACTATAAATATCCGACCAAAACTAGGGTCTTACCTAGATCTTTACCCTAGATGCATGAGTAAACTATCTCTTAAAAGTCGAAAGATACTGAAAAATTCATTTATTTAAGTAATAACCAAAAAACAGTTTCAAGATAACCAATAAGCAAGGATAATTAGTTTATAACATGAACAACATAGTAAAATTAGTCACATGTCTCAACAAATAAATCAAATGCAACATGAAGATTAAACAATAAAACTTAAAATAAAGAGATCCCATGATCTGTCCAGCTTGGATCAGTCACATGTCTCAACAAATATATCCAATTGAGAGTTATTAAACTCAGTAAGAATCCCTAGCTCGAGATAGGTATAAGCATACAACAACAATAAGAGTACATTCATATATATAAATAGTCAAATGAATGGCGATGTTGGGGTAACATATAAGTCAAGTTTACCTGTCGGGTCTTATGATGATAGAGATGAAATGCTTAGGTATCATAAATGGTATGCCTACCTGCTGAGACTAATGATGATATTATAGTATGCTTGGGTATCATCCATAAAGAGATTACTTGTCAGGTCTTTTAATGAAAGAGACGATTTTCCTGGGTATCACATGTAATTGGTATCTAATAAGAATGATTACCTTACATGTCTTATAGTGAATGATGAAGAATGCCAGGGTAACATATATAAAGTGATTACCAGCCAGGTGTTATTATAATATAACATAGCATACAAAACAACATGCTAACCTAACGATGAATCACTATATAACTTAGTAAATGGATCAAATATGTGAAGCATACATTGTTCATAACAATTCATTAAGAATCACTATTAAAACACTCTAATTAACTAAAGAGACTTGAAGACAATTCGTCGTTTGATTAGGCCATTCCAACGATCATTGAAAAAGAGACTTCAAACCCTGACGTGATGACTTTATTGATGTCCGGTGTAGAAGTAAACTACAGAATGGCAGAGTTCGAGAGGTAGCTCGAACAAATGCAAAGAACAATTGAGGATTGGGACTTGGAGATTTCTTTCTTGAAAAACTAGTTGTAGAATAGATAAGCAGTTGAATCAAGTCAAGCCCCTGTTGAACGAATATTTGGTAACGAAAAGCTCCCAGAGGAACAACCACAACATTCAACCTCGATCGCATCCTTATCTGTTCAAGAGTTACATGATATGTTTACTAATACAATCAGAGTCCAATATAGTGGTCTAACTTAGAGTTTCCTCATGTATTCTAAACCATACAAAAAAAGAATACACAACCTGAGGATGCCTACAAAATATCTACCGCCTAAGTTTCAATAATTTGATGGAAAGGGTAACCCCAAACAACATGTTGCGCACTTTGTAAAGACTTGTGAAACTGCTGACACTCGAGGAGATCTTCTTGTCAGACAGTTTGTCCGTATTTTAAAAGGGAACGCGTTCGAATGGTACACAGACCTAGAAGATGAAACAATAGACAACTGGGAAAAGTTAGAGATCGAATTCCTTAACAGGATTTATAGCCTAAGACGAACGGTCAGCACGATAGAGCTGACAAATGCAAAGTAGTGAAAGCGAGAACCTAAGGTCGATTATATTAACCGTTGGAAAACTCTTAGTCTTCATGGCAAACATCGCGTCACTGAAATGTCTGCGATCGATATATGCATCCACGACATGCATTGGGGATCCCTATACATCTTGAAGGGAATAAAACCCCACACCTTTGAAGAATTGACCACTCGAGCTCACGATATGGAATTGAGCATTGCTGCAAAGGGAAACAAAGACACGGTAGTCTTGGAAACATAGAAGAAAAATGACTTCATAGCAACTGAAAAATTTGTACAAAATGTACAAAAGATTCAATGGTCGTCAACAGAACTCCATTAAAACTCTTCTCAAAAGAGAAGGAAACAAAAGATGTGAAACGACCTGACGTGAATGAAACGCGACGTTTAACATGGAAAGAAAGACAAGAAAATGTCTATCCATTTCCAGATTCTGATGTTGCAGATCTGTTTGAGCAGCTGTTGAAAACAAAACTCATTCAACTACCTGAATGGAAACGTCGTAAGGAGTTAGGCAAAGTAAATGATCCTAACTACTGTAAATATCATCGCGTCGTCAACCATCCAATAGAGAAGTGTTTCGTGTTGAAGAAGCTAATTCTGAGCTTGGCCCGAGAAGAGAAAATAGAGTTAGACCTTGAGGATGTAGCTCAGAAAAATCATGTTGCTGTGGTTCTTGAGCCCAAGGTGCAGGTGTCCAAGAGTGCAACATGCGTTCAAGGGCAGTGCTTCATCAAATTTGACTTATTTGAGCCAGCAATTGTCAAGTCCCAAGAGGGATCCCCAAAGCATAAACCTCAAATTGTGAGCTTACAATAGCACTATGTTCTAGAAAAATTGCGTTTCAGAGCCAAGCGACAATAAAAATGATGGTTGGACCGTTGTAACTCGCCGTAAAAGGAAAAAAATGAATTGTGTTCAAAAGAAATCACGTTTCCTCGAGAACCAAAGAAGAAGAGCTTCCAAAGAAAAAGGGCAAAAGAATTGTAAGAAAACGTAAGCCTATTGTAAACGAAAGCAAAGAATTCCATTTGACACGTCAACCAATAACACTGGCCGCATTTTTTCCAAAAGAATTTCTAAAGGAGAGAGAAGAAATGCATAATGTTGTTACCTGTCCTGCTACAACCATTTAAGAAGATCTACCAAGTTCATCAAATGAACTTATTAAACCAAGAGACATGTCCTCATTCAGCATAGAAAATTTGTTGTTGCTTCCCCAATAAGAAAAAATGCTCTTATTGAGACTCTACTAGATTCTAGAAGTGTAACAACCCAAACACCTATTGTACATACACACAACCCACCATGCATGTCGATAAGTTTCACTTATCACAATCTATTGCTAGGATCAAAACCTTATAATCGTCCTTTATTTGTCTCGGACTGTATACGAGAACAAAGAGTTGGACGAATCCTCATTGATGATGGACCTGCAGTAAATGAATCAGACACATCTTGAAAAGTTCAATCATCCGTCTTTCAAAGGTTGTCCAAGGTAAATAAGAAAATAAAAGATACAAACCGAACTACAGTTACGTTTAGACTATCTGTTTTTCAAAGATTAAGGGTAACCACACAAAAACTAGATGGACATGCCTAGTCAGTTTTTGAAAGAATTTTTCCTAAAAGCTCAAAAGAAACTGTTGAAGATGAGTCCTCGATTTGCTCAAACATCCGTAGTGTTGTTCCATCCCGCATGAAAAGAAAGATGTTGTTGGAAATCGAGACAGAAGGATCATTGAAAATAAAAAGACGTGATATTATTTTTACTAACCCATCAGAGAAAGTTTTAAGGCAAGAGGAAAATGAAGCACCCTGCCATCACATTACTGTCTCAGAAGAAGTACATGATGAGGTAGGTGAAGATGATGTTGACGAAGCACCACTGCCACTATAGGATGGTAATCAACCACAGTAGATGAAATCAAACAGATAAACCTGGGCACACTAGAAGAGCCATAACCAATTTTTACAAGTACATTGCTTACGCCTTAAGAAGAGGAAGACTATCTAAGTTTACTTGCAATGTAAAAAGACATATTTGCTTGGTCATACAAAGAAATGTCAGGGTTAAACCCCTAAAGTTGCTGTCCATTGTCTTGTTGTTAAACCTGGGTTTCGACCAATTAAAAAAACTCAATGACATTTTAGAACAAAGCTTATTCAACATAGCGAAAGAGAAGTGAATAAGTTGATTGAAGCAAGGTTCATATGCAAAATTAAATACCCAACATGGATTGCAAACATTGTTCATGTAAGGAAGAAAAACGGGTAACTCCATGTTTGTGTTGAATTTCGTAATCTAAACAATGCATGCCCGAAAGATGATTTTCTGTTACCCATAACCAAAACCATGGTTCACGCAACCACGGGGCATGAAGCTTTATCTTTTATGGACGGGTCATCAGGCTATAATCAGATAAGGATGGCCCTTGAGGATGAAGAAATGCTAGCTTTTCGAACTCCAAAGGAGATATACTGTTACAAGGTTATGCCATTTGAATTAAAGAATGTTCGTGCAACTTATCACAAGCAATGCCAAAGATCTTTGATGATATGCTTCACAAACGTGTGGAATTTTATGTCTACGATCTCGTGGTCAAGACCGTAAAGAGACATGATCATCTCAAAGAATTGAAAGTGGCCTTACATCAAATGAGGATTTGGTGTAAAGTGAGGAAAGTTTTTGGGTATCGTCATAAGACATCGAGGAATTGAAATAGACTATTCCAAAATTGATGCGATACAAAAGATGCCAAGACCAAGAAACTTACACGAACCTAGAAGTCTTCAAGGTCGTCTAGCATACATACGAATATTTATATCAAACCTAGGTGGTAGATGTCATCTCTTCCAAAGATTAATGAAGAAATGAGAGATCTTCGAATAGGATGAAGCATGTTAGAATGCTTTTGAAAGCATTAAGAATAATTTTCTCAACCCCTCTGTCTTAGGCGCACCTATAGCAAGGAAGCCATTGACGTCATGCATCACTGCCCTAGAAAAATCATTGGGAGCACTGTTCGCACAAGTTGGTGAAGGAGGAAAGGAATGAGCTTCGTATTACTTATGTCGAACTCTTATTGGTGCTGAGTATCAAGCATTAATTATTGGACTCCAAATGGCAGTTGAAATCGACATAAAGTAAATAGAAGTATTCGAACATTCAAAATTAGAAATAAACCAAGTTTCACTTCAATAAGATACGAAGCATGATGATTTAAAGTTGTATTTTGACTTCGTCATTTTAGAGCATATCACAAGATTAGAAAATAAAAAGGTGCATGCCCTGACAAATTTGGCTACTAACAATGTCAAGTGAGAAAGCTGTCAATATTTCACTTTGCCAAAAATGGATTATGCCAATAGTTAAAGATGAGTTTCAATAGATAAATATGATATCTATCCATGTGATCGAGGATGAAGTTTGGCGACAACCTATAATCGACTATCTTCAACATGGGAAACTTCCTACTGATTCTAGGCGCAAGGCAGATCTATGAAGAAGATCTGCTCGATTTATCCATTATAAGGATACTCTTTATCGACGCTTCTATGAAGGATTGCTTTTACGATGCTTGGGAGGTGATGAATCAGGTAAAACATTGGAAAGATGTGCACACATGCATTTGTGTCGCTCATTAGTCGGGCCCTAAACTTCTTTTCCAATTAAAAAGAATGGGCTACTACTGGCCAACTATGGTCGAGATGCATTGAAGTAAGCAAACAAATGCGAGGCTTGTCAATTTCCTGCAAACTTCATACATCAACCGCTAGAGCCTCTGCACTCAACAATTGCTTCATGGTCATTTGAAGCTTTGCGACTCGACCTTGTTGGTCCTATAACGCCAAAGTCATCTGCAGGCCACTCTTGTATCTTCGCTGCAACTGACTATTTTTAAAGATGGGCAGAAGCAATCCCTTTAAGACAGTCGAAGAAAGAACATATTGCAAACTTTATCCGGATACATATCATATATCGCTATGGAATTCCTCACCACATTGTAACAAATAATGGTAGGCAATTCTCTAATAGCAATGTAGATAAGTTGTGCGAAAATTTTCGCTTCAAACAGTACAAGTCATCCATGTATAACGCAGCAGCAAATGGATTAGCGGAGGCATCAAACAAGAGCATATGCAATTTTTTGAAGAAGATAGTCTCCAAGACAAAGAAAGACTAGCAAGAAAGAATTGGTGAAACATTGTGGGCTTACTGCACTACGCATCGCACGCCTACAAAGGTCACCCCATATTCCTTAGTCTATAAAGTTGAAGTCGTGCTTTCTTTGGAAAGAGAAATTCCTTCGCTTAGAATGGCCATACAAGAAGGCTTAATAGTTGAAGAAAATGTGTCGCTGCGTCTCAAAGAATTAGACACATTAGATTAGAAAAGACTTGAAGCTCAGCAAGCGCTAAGAGTGTTATCAAGCATGAATAACTAAAGCTTGTGATAAAAATATCAAGCTTTGTTCATTTCAAGTTGGTGACCTAGTTCTTGTTGCTAGAAGACCAATCATCACAACACGACATACAGGAAATAAGTTCACACCTAAACAAGACGAACCCTATGTCATCAAAGAAGTCTACACTAATGCAGCTTACAAGATCGTGGATAAAGATGAATTATGAATTGGCCCCATTAATTGAAAGTTTCTAAAAAAGTTCTATGCTTAAAAAAATGTAATACTTCTTGGCGTATAAGTATAAACTGCAAGCTACGTCTGGCCTACAAAAATAAAGGGTTAAAAAAAAAAAATAATGTAAATGAACTACGTTATGACTTGATCCTTTTAACCAAATTAAAGGGTATGTAAGCAACTTAAATAAAATTTTCAATTTCGCTTACAATGCTAAGTTGTTAATGTCAACATCAGAAAGGGCAGAAGTATTTTCAATTTCGCTCACAATTTCTCGTTGAATAAACTCGTTATGCTTTAGTTGAGTTAGATGAGCTTCTTTATTGGTAATTTACTTAAAGGCCTCTTCTAAATTGGTTCTTATTGCTTGAATCCGAGCTTCCAATCATTCCTCATTTTCTTTTAACTGTCGGCTTTGTTAAGTAAGTTTGTCCATTTCTGCGTTTGTGCTATTCTGGCCATTCAGCAGATCATTTAAAATATTATTCATTTCTTTTAGCTTACAGTCCTTTCTTGCAGCTGTAAATTAAGAGGAGTGTGATTCTATCCTATTGAACTCTTCAACCTTGAGGAAATATTCTTTCACAAAATTTTGAAGATACGGTAGAATTGCCCTACGAGTAACTGGAATGTTTTAGAACATCGTATCTATGTACCCGGTAAGACAAGATAATTTCTCAAACGAGGCGTTAATTATCTTCCTGCATACGCTGTTCCATACTGCTAAAGCAGTTTCCTTCTGAATCTTAAAAAGACCGCGTTTTGCAAAATAATAAGAGACCCCACGATAGATACTAATAACTCTTGCAATTGTAAAATAGATTTTCTCGGCAGCGACATATCTCTCAAGGGGAGCGCTTCAGTTAAATCTAGTGCCCCATTCGGTTGCAAAATTGGTCCTTTTGACTACGATAACTCGTTTAACAGCGGTTCTTCGATCAAATCTCGTGTATCATTTGAACACATAGGTTATCTTGTGATGACATTTCCCTCAACATTTGCGCTTCTGGAAAATTTAAAGTCTCATTTAACTGCGACATCTCTTTTAATGACGACACCCTTGTCAAATCTAATGTATCTTTTGAATACAAAGCATTATCTGTTGGTGGTATATCCCTCAATGGTTGTACCTCTATCAAATCCATTGTCTTCTCTAGTTGCGAAACATACTCCCTTATTGGTGGTGCCGCTCTCGAATCTTCCACTTCTTGATTTGTTGTAGGAAGAGATGATGAGTATTCAATAGGAGTCATTAAAGTTTTTTGATTCTCCATGCTAGCAACTACTGCATGAAAATGATCAGGATCGGTTGGCGAATTTAGGTCATTTTGTCCCACCCCTTCAATAATATAATAATAATAGCGTGCAGTGAAAAAAGATTAAAAAGGATGGAAGAAACTCTAACCAAGGTTGTGGGAAAACAAGAAATTGTGATATACAAAACTATGAAGCACTTGAAGCTCTTTGGAAAATGTCATCGAGGTTTGAAGATTTTTTAGATTTTTTCCTTTCAATGCTGATCGTTATCACTACTCTTACTTGCATCCTTACCATTAGAGGGAAACTCTACAAGATCAAACATTTATGAAGCAATGCAGCACTGACATCATTGATGCGAAAAAAAAAATGACAGCATAAGGTGACATCACTGATGCAAGTTAAAAAAATTTCTTAAAAAACATGTTGACAAACAACCGACAATACACAAAAAAATATAAATCAAAACATATGTATATGTTTATAAAAATAGATTCATCATCAATAATAAAAAAAAATGTATACATAAAATGATAGATGGATAATAATAGCAACAAAAAAAAATATAATTGTCTCAAAGTTAATTAGGTTGAAAATTGTTATGTTTGGATTCTATGCCCAAGATAGGTCTAAGCTCATGTAGTAGGCCCAAACATTCATGAAGCCTAATCTCATAAGGTTGCCCAAAACCCCTATGAAGTCCAAGCCCACAAGCTTATAGAACTCTATAAACAGAGAGCTCTCCCTCATTTGAAAGGGCGCGGAGAAATCAAGATCCTGAATCAGAACTGCTAAATGAAGACTCAAAATGAATCTTGTGTGAACAGTAAGATGGTTGGTACTTTTCAATACCTTACCTTACTCGTCTGGACATTGCATTTACCGACAACCGAGTAAGTCAATATATCCACCAACCTATGATACTTCATCTCTCCCATGTCAAGCGTATTTTATGTTATCTTCGAGACACCATAGTTGGGTATCTTATATAAACCACACCACCTTTCTATTTAGGTCTTTTGTGATGCTGATTGGATCGGTGATTCCTTTGATAGCCTCTATACTTTAGGTTATGTTATATTCCTTGGCACTTGTCCTATATCTTGGTCTACCAAGAAACAATCTACTATATCTTGCCCTTCTATTGAAGCCGAGTATCAAGCACTAGCTAATATAACTTTAGATGTATTTTGGCTGCGACAATTACTCTATTATCTACATATTTTCTTACTAGAACCACCGATTTGGTGGTGCGACACTATCTCTGCTATTTCTCTTGCTAAAAATTTTGGCTTTCATGCAGGAACTAAATGCATTGAGATTTATTATCATTTGTTCGTGAAAAATGTAATTTGAAAAGACATTACCATTAAATATGTATTGTCAAAGAATCAAATAGATGATATCTTCACCAAGGCTCTATCTACTCATTTTTTCAGTTCCTATCCCACCAAACTCATAACTTCAATATTGTCCTATGTTTGAGGAGGCATATTAAGAGATATTTTCTCACATGGTTATGATTCATTCTGCTATAACTTCTTCTGATTTAGTAACAAATTTTGTTATGCCAGCCTATTATAAAAGGTATCTTGTATGCCTTAGATTATTCTTGAAAGTTATCACCACCGAAATACATTTCATTTTTCACTAACTTATTATTACTTTCCTTTCATTTATTCCTTTGTTTCGTTTTCCTTCTTTTCTTGCTGTAGCCTAAGATGTAATGTTGTTAAAATTATTTTTTGAATTTTAACCTAGGAAATAGGATTCAACTCATTATGCATTTGTCATGGAATATATTAATATTGTTGATAGACGATTTTATATTAGAGCAATTCTCTTAATCACTTTTAGTCTCCGGTTTTTTCTTCCAGCAACAAATGTGGTGGGAGTACCAATGGGTAGGAGTGATTTCGGTTCGGTTTTTGTCAGTTTTATGCCAAACCGATAACCGAACCAATATCTTCGATTTATTAATAATTGGGTCCGAATCGATTTCCAATAAAAGAAAAAACTATTGATTTGGTTTTATTTGGTTCAATCCGTTTTTCGATTTTGATTTCAATAAAAAATGTGACTTATTTTTTAAAATTTTGTCTCATTCACAATTTGATTTTTAATTTTATTCTAAAGACTTTCATTTTACTAACAAAAAAAAAAAAATTTAGTAAGTATCATAATATTTACCATACTTTTATTTCATATTTCACATTTAAATTAGTTCTTTCATCAAATTTCAATACTAACATATATATATATTTTTTCTTATATATTCGGTTCGCTTCGATTTTTTTATTGGTTCTTCCATTATGAACCGAAACCGAACGAATATATTTCGATTTTCTAAAATATCAAATCGATCAATCCAATATTGTTATAAAAAATTGAACCAGTCCATTGAATTAGTTTGGTTAAGTTCGATTTTTTTGATTTTTGATTTTTTTTCTTTCACCTTTGCGGGTAAGCTATTTGCTACTGAAAATACAAGGTGTGTCTCTTCTTTTGGGTTGTTTTAGGAACGACTTAGGTAATGAATTTTTATTTGCTGAGTTTTTTTTTTTTATTGAAAGAAACATTTCATTAAAACCGCAAACAGGAGCCGGGGAGCTCCAACAACAGAGAGGTAAACACCTTCTTCGGGAGATGCCACCCCAACCCATACAATCTTGATCACTGTCTAAAATGGAACCATCCAAACACAAAAAGAAAGAGCTAGGCACCACCTTCGGGTTGGCCAACAAGTCCGCAACCCGGTTACAATCACGCTTGCCATAAGAAAACGAAACTCCCTGAAACCGAGGGAGGAAATCAAGAATGTCCTCAACAACTTTGTTCAGCTCAGAAACATCTTGAGAAATCCCATGACAAATGTTAATAAGATTAGAAGAATTAGATTCCACCAAGATAACCGGCATAGGACCTTTAAAGTCGTCAAGGAGCCTTGTTATCCTTACGAGCACCTATCAGCAAAGGGTGGCCTTGCTCATCACAAACAATCCATCCAATGCCTCCCATCCCTGAACGAGCGTCCCACGAGCCATCCACGTTAAGCTTTCACCGCCCCTTCGGAGGGGCTTTCCACCTGATCAGGGAGATTCCCTCCTCTTTCAAAGATGACACCGCATTTGCATCAAAATCCCTTTTAGAAGAATAAGAATTACAAGCATTAAATATCAACGAAGACAGATTAACAATAGAAACATCATTATGCGAGTGTATGATAGTATTTCTATAGTTCCAAAGTGTCCAAAGAACGATCGTGACTTTAGCCAGATCATGGCTTAGAACTTTAGAAATAATTCCTTCCCAAAAGCTCTCACTAGAATCCGCACACCTGAAAAAAGAGCCAAAGTCAGACAAATAATGGAAACCATCAATCCAAACCTGAATAGCCACCTTACACTCCTTAATGATATGCATATTAGTTTCGAGTTTTTTACCACACATAACACAAAGACCATTAATATTCACTCCTCTTTTCAAAATATTCTCCTTAGAAGGGATAACATTATTCAACAAGTTCCACGCCCCTATCTTAACTTTAGGAGCAACATCCACCTTCCAAAAAGATTTCGAGAGCTTAGCCTTATGCAAGGGATGAGAAGGTGAAGGCAAATCTGCCTTAGAAAAATTAATCACCAAATGATAAGCACTTTTAACATTGAACTGGCCATTAGCACTAAGATTCCAAATAATTTCGTCACCCCGCAACCTTTCACCCAGAATAATCCCGGCCTCTTCCTGAGAGAAAATACTATCAATTTTTCCAGCATCCCAATTTCTCTCGTGATTGATAAGATTGGCCACTTTCATCTCCCTCTAGGGAGAATGAGCACTACAAGCATAAGGGTTTCCCAACCTACTGAGCCACAGGTCTCTACCGATCACAATTGACTTCCCATTGATCGATAACCATGCCGAAAAAGGTCTCGACCCCAAAAAATGCTACACCAGGTGAGAGAAGGGGATCTCCCAAGCTGGGCGCCCATGAAATCCCCCTATCTAAAGTAGAAACCCTTCAGGACCATAGTTAATAAACAATCCGGCTCCCAAAAAAATTTTCAACTTTGTTTAGCAAGCATAGCTTGATTGAAAAGAGCCAGGCACCAAAAACCCAACCCCCCTCTTTCTTTACTCTCACACAACTTTTTCCAGCTCTACCAATGAGTCTTATTTCTCCCCTCAGAACTCCCCCACAAAAAATTCGCACAAGCTTTATCAAACTCCTCACATATATCATTAGGAATGCGAAAGCAGCTCATCGTATAAGTTGGGATTGCCTGGGCAACAACCTTAATAAGAATGTCCTTGCCCCCTTTAGAAAGGATTCTACCCTCCCAGCTTTGAATACAACTTCTAACGCGACCCATCATTTTCTGGAAGAGAACGTTTTTATTTCGCCTAGCTTGGGAAGACATACCAAGATAGCTCCTAAAATCGCTAACTAACTTAACTCCGAGCATATTGCAAATATTAGATCTAACAGAGCCCGAAACATTTTTGCTAAACAAGATAGCTGACTTCTCGAAGTTAACCGCTTGGCTAGAAACATCACCATACTCCATGATAATATTTTTAATGGCTTGACCACCATTCTCAAAAGCCTTGAAAAACAACAAGCTATTATCAGCAAAAAAAAAAGATGAGAATTAGACGGACAAAAGTTATTAATTTTCAAAGGTAAGGAGAAAGTGGGTCTTTCTGTCTTAAACCTCTGTTAGGCGTGAACAAACCCTGAGGAGATCCATTAATTAAACCTCATAACTGACTGATGAAATGCAAGCCTTGATCTTTTTGATCCAAGGTTCACTGAACCCCATCGATCTCATCATGTTAAGGATAAAGTTCCAATTCACCATGTCATAAGCTTTACTCATGTCTAGCTTAAGCTCCACCCACCCTTCTTTACCTTTTCTTTTCTGATTAATAGCATGAATACATTCGAAACCAATCATAACATTGTCAGAAATTAATCTACTAGGAACGAACGCCGATAGATTTTGCGAGATAATTTTATCCAATAAAGGTTTAAGTTTGTTAGCCAACTTCTTGGCAATAATCTTGTAAATGGTATTGCAGAGACTAATGGGCCTTAACTTTTCCATCTTAACCGGGCAATGAGATTTCGGGATAAGCGCAATTAAAGTTGGATTAAAAGGGGATACATCAATATCTTCATTAAGAACTCTTAGGAAAACTTTTGTCACTTCTTCACGAATATTGTCCCAGAACTTCTTGAAGAATAACGCATTAGCTCCATCAGGACCTAGAGCCATATCAGGGTTCATATTATTCAACGCCTCTGTCACTTCTTCTTTAGTAAAAAACTGTTGATTTGCACATTATCCTCCTCCGAAATGGATTTATTAATCCCCATCAGCGCTGAAGCCATAACCTTATCAGAGACTGCTCCCACCCAATCGCCCTACTCATCCTAGTTCTTCACAATTCGATTCTTCTTCCTTCTTTGCGAAGCCTTTTGATGGTAGCACTTTGTATTTTTGTCTCACCACTTGAGCCAGTCAACCCTGGATCTTTGCTTCCAAAAAATTTCTTCAACTTCCAGAAGCTCATTAATTTGCCATTCCAAAACCCTAGTCACACAATTGGAGGGGTTCCCCGACGCTTTAAGGTCATCCAGCGCCAAGTCCTTTCTAGCAATAGCTCCTAGAATCGAACCTCCTAATCTAATTTTATGCCATTTATCAAGGGGTTTAATACTCCCCATAATTCTCTCAGAAACATAGGAAGGAGAGATCCCATCCTTCCTCCTCCCTGACCAGCTTTCCCGAACAATTTTCTCGCACTCCTCCGACTTCGCCCAAATGTTCTCGAATCTCACCAATTTTCTCTTGCAGGGAAACAAATTATCATTAGCAAACCAATTAAAACATGCAGAAATAGGTCTATGATCACAGAAATGAAAATTACGATGTTGAATAACAAATTTATCTATTAACGGAATAAAGGAAGAATAAATCAAGAACCTGTCAAGACGCCCTCGGACCGAATCATCCTTCCTTCAGTTTCTGCACAACGTGAAAGGATCCCCCGAGTGCCTAGGATCAATCAGCGAACAATGGTCAAAAGCCTCCTGGAACCTCTGAATAGAGGTTCTACATCTTGCTTCTCCACAAACGGCTTCAGACAAACAAAGGACTTCGTTGAAATCACAAGCCACCACCCAAGGAATGTCCATCAAAGAGTGAAGGCGGAGCAGCAGATTCCAAGAATCCTTCCTTTTAGCCAAAACTGGGTTTCCATAGAAACCCGTAAACCTCCACAAACCTCAGCTCTCATTAACTAGCACATCAATATGTCTAGGTGAAAAAGAATTCACCCTCACATCCCACCCATCCTTCCACAGTAGAAGAAGGCCCCCGCTGTTTCCCTCACTAGGGACAACAGAGCAATGCTCAAACATCACCTCAAACTTAACCTTACTAGCCAACTTGTCACCATCTTTAGATTCATAGATAAACAATAAATGGGGTTGAACCTTTTGCACCTCATACGGAAGTGCCCTGAATGCTCTAGGATTCCCCAACCCTCGAACATTCCAACATAGAATTTTCATTGCGTCCGGTGGGGCTGGTTCCCAGCCTCCGCCGATATCCCACTAACATACATAGTGTCTGATGATTTTTCCTTCTTAGGAAAACTCCCTTCGACCTCCCCCTCCTCCCTAAATTTCTTTTCTTTTCCATGCACAGTCTCTTTTAGCTTCTATCTCCCCATCCTTCTAAATGAGGTCAAACCTATCTTTCTCTCTAGCTCTTTTTTCCATTTTCCACTTATTATTTTATTTCCCATTGGAGTCATGCTCGATGAAAGGCTGCCTGCTTCTTCCTTAAAAAAAATCTCTCTTTTCCAGTTCCGATCTGCCATCATTTTCATTAATATTAATTACTTGAGCATTTCAAGCCCACAATGGAGTGCTAGCCCATTATCTCCAATTCATAAATTAGGACCAGATCCCCCAGGCCTATTGCTCAAAAGTATCCTCTCCCTCTCTTCCTCCCAGCTTACCTTCTCTCCCAAGCCTGGCAGCATTATTTTTTCTGCCCTGTACTCCTTGCTCAGCCCGTTAACCATTTCCTCCTTCTTAGTATATCGGCCTAACCCATTTCCAGCTTCCAACCTTCCTTCTTCGTCACCCATTCTTTTCCCCTCTCCCATCTTTGGCCTAATCGGTTTTAATTTCTCCTCAATTATTTGGCCAGCCTAAAAATGTCTTCGAAACCTTCCTTTTCAGAATTATTCACGCCTGTACAGTCTCCCCTGCTATCCCCTACCATCTCTGCACTTTTCTGAAATTGTACTCCACCCATCGTCTCACGCTGCAAATTCTCACGCGCCATTTTCGACCGTTGAGGTTCGTCGTCATCTTGCAAACAATTCCGACCATCTCTCTCCGTTTCTTTTCTCTAGTAAGAATCGCCATCATCCACTACCCCTTTTCTTTTTTCTTTAGAATTTCGTTCTGTCCAGTCTCCTTTGACCTCGAGATGCTTCAGGTTCCACTTTGCCTTTTCGACCACATTCATCGTCTTCCCCTATCTGTCCTTCTGCTGTCTCTGTTTTCTTCTTTCTTCCTCTCCCCACCCCTTGCTAAGAATTCTTTCATCTTCCCACCTCTTCCCCGATAGAGTCGATGGCTTCCCCTAGAAATTCCCCTTCTCAATCGAGAAACTCTGTCCTTTCGTCAGATTGAATTTCGCTGAACGGGCTTTAATCTATTCTCCATATCACAAATTCCCCCTTCTTCTTCCCTTCTTTCTTTGGAGAACTTAAAGCTATGCCCTATCCTCTCACAGCCAAAACATAGCTTTGGTAATCTTGTTGGATAAAAGAGTTGAGAAAAGTAAAGGAAAGAGGATGAAAGACTAGAAAAAAAGGACTTCTGGATTTTATTTAACTCAAATCAGTGGATTAAACAAAGAGCTAAAGAGCCTATTATATAGGCTTACGAAAAAACAAATTAACCTCAAAATAAGGAAGCACTATCTCCACTAACAAATAAATACTAAATATAGTTAACTTGACCACATCAATTGGATAAAAATAGAACTTCTAGAATCAATTATCAACACTCCCTCTTGATTCGAAGCGACAAACTCCAATTTGCTCCTTGAAAAATTCATGTTTCGCCTGCGGAAGCGACTTCGTAAAAATATCAGCCACTTGATGATCTGTACTGCACGTCTTCAAGATGATTTCTTTGTTTGAAACAAGACCCCTGATAAAATGATAACGAATATCAATATGTTTGGTTCGGCTATGAAAAGTTAGATTCTCAGTTGCTTCAATTTGCTTTTGGTTGAAATCAACGAGAAGTCTGCGGAGCCATACGACTTGACAGGCAGCAGATGTTGCAGCAATATACTCAGCTTCAAATGTTCATAACGCCACCACTTCTTGCTTCTTTGAGCTCCATGAAACTGCTCCTGACCCAAGATTAAATATGAATCCAGATGTGCTCTTTCTGTCATCCACGCTACCTGCCCAATCACTATCCGTAAAGCCAGCTAATTTACAACTTGATACTTTAGAGTACCAAAATCCATAATCCGATGTCCCTGCAACATATCGGAAAATTCTTTTTGTAGCTCCAAGATGAAGCTTGCTTGGGTTATGCATAAATCTTGATACAACTCCAACAACAAAGACAATATCAGGTATTGCGTGAGATAAATAAATCAGACCACCAACAAGACTCCTAAAATATGTTGCATCTACTAACTCAGCTTCATCATCATGTTTACATTTCTATACATTCATAGAAGTAGCAACATCATTGCAATTTTCCATATTAAAGTTTTTCAAAAAGTCAACTGCATATTTTATTTGTGAAACATATATTCCATCATTTCCTTGACTCACCTAAAGACCAAGAAAATAATGAAGCAGACCCAAATCAGACATTTCAAAATTCTCCATCATTGAAGCTTTAAAATCAGCAA
>JBBMEG010001384.1:0-42606 GCA_037832605.1 Cyclanthera cordifolia
TTTTTTTATTTTTTTTGGAGATTAAATTTGGATCTCAATAAAAATATGAATTTTGACCTAAAACTTATTATATTTTATTCAAGAAGAGAGTGAGGAGGTACGAGTAGAATGAGTGGAATTCCTAGGTTGATCTTTATTATAATGAGTAGTGTTGATAAGTTTTTTTTTCTTATATACAAATGTCCTTTTTTGTTGTTGTATACAAATGCCCTTTCGTTCTTCAAACTTGTAGGCATACGAGACTAGCAATATCCAATTCAATGTATATATATTGTATAAAATGTTGTTTATGGAAGGAAAATGTCCTTTTCGATGTATAGATATTGGATTGTATTTGTTATAACAAATTTTTTGGAATCACATTATGTAAGGACCCAACCAACCACGGAGTCAACCTCGAGGCCTTAACCTCTTTTGAATTGAATCAAATGGTAATATCGCTCATAGAGATAGGCTAAAAAAACATTTCCATTGATTGAAATAACTTAAAAAAACATAAACAAATTTCAAGGGTACCCGGAAAACAATAAAACATTAAATAAACATATACTTATATATCTCGAAATCAATGTTCATGCTTTAAACAGGAAATTAAAATAACAACTTAAAAGTAAAAACTTCCTAAACCCTAATGTAGTTTGTCCATGGTCACACCAGCTTCAGCTCAGCCATCAAAATTCATCTGTGAGTACCTCATGGGAATCCTCAATGAAAAGGGTGAGTTCATGAAAACTCAGTAGGGGTCTCAATACGAAATCTAACAATAATATATATATAATTAGAGAAACACGAAGTAACATGATTACACAAATATCTAAAGCTTTATCTTCTAACTCAAACATTATATTTATCTTGAATCTTGTATCTTTAACTTTAACTTAAACGTTTTCTTTCAATCTTGGCAACATATACTAGTGTGAAAGCACCTCGACGAGTCGAAATAATGTAGTTGCCACCAGACTTCGAACACTTGCGTGAAGAAGTAATCAGAGACCTTCCGCAATAGGATATCTCTCGACTAACACTCCTAGCAGGACACTTACGAAAAGTCAAGCGAACTCTTGGTAGATATGGGTAATCGGGTACGGTGGCCCTCTGATCCCTAACACTACCGCGAAGTAAGAATATCTTCCTCAACGTTGGGCACCTGAACTAACCCCCTATCCAAGTTAGCTATCAAGACATGCCTTAGCTAACTATAGCTCGTGATCTATAAACTCTTGTGATCTCTTTTGGGACCTTTAACTGGTTAATCTCAACGATTACCTTTAGAACACCTAAGCTCGACTATTCTATCTCAGTTCCCTTTGGAACAACTAAACTCAGTTAATCACGAATGCTTCTCTTTGAAACTCCTAACTAAGGATAGTAATACTCGGTTAACAATCTCGGCTCCCTTTGGGACAAACAACTATAACCTAACACATTAAGTTCAAACCAACGAGCTAGAACTATCTCGGTAAACCTTGAAACATCTTTAAACTCATCCTGGAAATCATGTTGCAACTATCTAACTATAACATATAAGACACCCTAAAGCTCCACAATCAATCATATCATCCTTTCATCGGACCTAAACATGCTAAATCTATCTTGATTATATATAAGAAGCAGCACATAAGACTAATAGTCATGGGAATCAACCATTCATAGCAAACATGTTAATCAATGCCTAAAACTACTCCGAAAACCGCTCCAAACAGCCATTGAAACTCAAATTTAAGGTTCACTAACAAATCTCCACCTAAAAGTGACAATATAGGACAAACGGGTGAAAACTAGGTCTTAAAAACCCTAAAGCCGGACTCGAGACATCGGATTTACCTTGGGACGGAAAGTTGAAATTTTCTTGTCACTAGAGACGGCGGTGACGCGTGGGTTATGACTCGCCGGAAAGTGGGGAGCGTTTCGAATCAAGCTAAAGCGAGGCTTGGGCGCGTCTCTGGTAGAATCAGAAGGCGCAAAACCAATCAGGAATTGGGTTCTAAAACTCGGTCCAACGAGATTACGACATGCGTGCGATGATCAGCGCCTGCAGACGTCCGTGGCAAAAAACCTCACGGTGACAGTTCCGCCTACACGAGACAAACCAATGCACTCTAATTGGCTGACACCGGCGACGTTTGTTGCTAGCTTAAGTTGTTTATATTTTAGGAACTCGAAGAGTCGCATGTTTCATATCAAATTTGAAAATAAGAAATAAATCCAAAGCCTGCTAAAAGCTTTGTAGATTGAGAAGAAAGAAAAGCAATAGTCGAGAGCATTCTTAATGTCCACGACATTGCATGATACTGCAAAATTTTCCAAAAATGACAAAATTTGTGCACGTGGAGAAATTGTTGGGAAGCTCATTAAATGAGTTGACACCCTTCAAACACGTGTCAACATGAGATATTTTGATGAGGAAACGTATGTCTTTCAAGATTTATTCTTGGTCATTGATCGTATATGATCCAAAAGCTTTAAAAGGGTGATAAAAATGTTAGAACAAAAGCCCAAATTCTAAACCAACTTATTATCAAATAAAAGGCCAAAATTAGAAAAGAATGAATAGCCCAATTATCTTTTTAGCCTTGGTTTGGTTTTCTGATTGACTGAACCGATTTTAGACCAAACCTAAATTGAAATCGACGGCTGAGATCCATCATGAACAAAGAAAACAGATGGCTAAGATGTTGTCATCCGTTGTGTTCATCTTTTCGGTTTGGCTTGCATGACTCACATGTTCATTTCCACTCTGAGTGACAAACAAAACACCACTGAGTTCACTGTGCAGCTCATTTGAACGATCCTTGTCTTCCTCGTATAGAGAAGACTAGGGTTCTGGTGATTCTTCACCTGAATCTTGATCGACCTTGATTATGTTGCTTTCAATCTTCGTTTTCCTTAGGCGATAGTGACAAACCAAGATTTCATCACTTAGTTCGTTGCTTCCTCGCATTTTCCTTTGACCTAACGATTACAGTATTTGTTTGCTGTAATCGTTGAATGGTTTGAGCTTCTTCACTTCTTCCAAAATGGAGTTTCAGATCAGGATCTTGAAGGTAACATTCTTTCTTTCTCTTTTCTAGTTTTTCCTTCTCTACTTATTTGATCAAAGGTTCATTACTAACCTTTCTTTTGTTTTTCTTTGTTTTTAGCTTTGATTAAGTGTATGAATATGAGTAAAGAAAGAAAAGAAATAATCAGAAGACAAAGGGAAAGGAAGAAGTAGGAACAACAATTTACGTGGTTCAGCATTAAGAGCTTACATCCACGGAGCCAACAAACCAGGTGATTTTCTTATTAATTTCAAAGTGCCAAATATATCCATATACAATATTTCTCACACACTTCGACCAGTATGTGCTATGAACTCTTTATATACACAAAATAATCAAGTACATGACAGTACACAAGCTCATAGGATAGGGCCTAGGTGGTTTAGTGCTTAAGGTTACATAGAGAGCTTGTTAGAAATTAGGTAGATGCTGTTAGGGAACAAAAACGGATAAAGTCTTTGTGCCACAAATCCTCTTATTCAGAGAGGTGAAATGAGCAAAGCTTTATTATTCATAATTCACAAATCTCCACCTTGAATAATAAACACCTGGTTCAATGCTGTTCTAGGTTTTAATGAGCTGAAAAGTCTACTACTCTGAGTAGACTAAGGCAGTGAACGAACTTTGTTTTGGTCACTGCTTTGGTTAAAGCATCAGCAGTATTATCCTCGGTTCCAACCTTTTCCACTTTGACTATCCCTTCCTCAATAACATCTCTTACAAAGTGTTGTTTCACATCAATATCCTTTGACCTCCCATGAAACTGTTGGTTCTTAGTTAGATGAATGGCACTTTGATTGTCACAAAATAAGATAGTCTCATCTTGTACATAACCCAGTTTTCCTAGGATTTCTTTAAGCCAGATAGCTCCTTGACTGCTTCAGTGGCTGCAATGAATTCAGCTTCTGTAGTTGAAAGAGCCACAATTGACTGTAGATTAGACTTCCAACTGACAATGTTGTCTCCAACTAGGAATGTATAACCTGTCAGTGACCTCCTTTTGTCTAGATCACCAACATAATCAGAATCTACAAAACCTTCCAGCCCAAGTTTGCCAGACAAAGGATTCTTGTAGAGTAGTCCCCTGTTCCTAGTACCATTTAGATACCTTAGAACCCACTTAGTAGCATCCCAATGTGCCTTTCTAGGGTTTCCCATGTACCTGCTCACTAAACTTGAGCAGTAGGATAAGTCTGGTCTAGTGCAGACCATTAGGTACATCAGACTTCCACTTGCATTAGAATAGGGTACCTTAGACATAGCAGCTTTCCCTTCATGATCAGTAAGAGAATCGTTAGCAGCCAATTTAAAATGTTGTGCTAAAGAAGTGTTCACTGGTTTTGAGTTGCACATGTTGAACCTGGCCAATACTTTATCTGTATAAGTCCTTTGAGAGAGAAACAAAGTTCCAAGAACTCTATCTCTTCTAATTTCTATATCAAGAATTACTTTTGCAAAACCCAAGTCCTTCAATTCAAATTCAGAACTTAGTTGCAGCTTCAACTTCTTTAAGTCTTCTTGTTGTTTTCCAGCTAGGAGCATATCATCTACATAGAGCAACAGGTAAATGTACCCATTTGCCTTTGTTATTCTGTAGTAGACACAAGCATCAAACTTGCTTCTAGAGAAACCAACCCTGAAAATGAATTCATCAAACCTTTTATACCAGCACCTAGGAGCCTGTTTTAGTCCATATCGATACCTATAAAGTTTGCAAACCAATGTGTCAGTCTTCCCTTCTATGAATCCTTCTGGTTGATCCATATAAAGAACCTCTTGTAGGTTACCATGAAGAAAAGCAGTGGTGAAATCCATATGTTCAAGTTCCAAATTTTCACAAGCCACAATAGTTAACAGAATTCGAATAGATGTGTGTTTGACTACTGGTGAGAAAATCTCACTGTAGTCAATACCTTCTTTCTATCTGAAACCCTTGGCTACTAACCTGGCTTTGAACTTGATTTCTTCACCTGATCCAATTGTCTTTCTTTTGAGAATCCACCTACAAGGGATAGTCTTCTTTCCATCAGGTAGAGTAACAAGATCACATGTCTTGTTCTTCTTCAGTGAATGCATTTCACTTTTCATAGCCTCTAACCAGCTTGATTTATCTTTACTCAACAGAACTTCCTTGTAAGACTGTTGGTCATCTTCAATATTAGTTAAGTTCAGAGCAAAATCTAGCAGGAGGTCTTGTATGTCTTCTAGGCCTTTGAGCTCTGAAGATTGAGCCAGTAGGATCTTATTCTAATTGAATAGGTTCAGATGCCTCTTGAGAAACCCTAGGTAATTCACCTGCTTTTTCTTCTTCTGTTTCATATAGATAAGGATAGGTCACATCTCTGACTACCTCCACCTTAGGACTAGAACTTTCAGTAGGATTAGAGCACTCAATCTCTATTCTTGCAGAAGAATCCATGTAGGCTTCTTTCTTTTTGAAATTACATTTCTGCTGATAATGCACCTTTGGCTTGAGAAATCCCAAAGCTTGAAACCTTTGGATTCTTCAAGATAGCCTAGGAACATACACTTCAGAGCTCTAGGTTCCAGCTTGCCCTGCTTTACATGAATATAGGCAGTACAATCCAAAACTCTGAGATTAGACAAGTCAGGATGTACCTTAGACCACCTTTCAAGAGGAGTTCTAAACTCAATGGCTGAGCTTGGACTCCTGTTGATAGTATAAACAGTTGTGGATACTGCTTCAGCCCAAAAGTATTCAGCTAGCTTTGCACCTGAAAGTAGACACCTCACCCTTTCTAGGATAGTTCTATTCATCCTTTCAACAACACCATTCTGTTGAGGTGTGTAAGGAATTATCCTGTGTCTTGTAATTCCACACTTAGAGCAGAAGTTTAGAAATTCACTACTTAAGAATTCAAGACCATTATCAGTCCTAAGGTACTTAACCTTTCTAGTTGTTTGAAGTTCAATTTTAACCTTCTATTCAACAAATTTAGAGAAAGTTTGATCCTTTGAATGCAAAAAACAGATCCAAACTTTTCTAGAATAGTCATCAACTAGAGATAAAAGTACCTTGCTTCATTCCAAGAGTGTGTTTGTGCTGGTCCCCACAGATCAGCATGAATGTAATCCAGTGTAGCTCTGGTGTTATGCTCCCCTCTTGAGAATTTTACCCTTTTGGATTTTCCGAATACACAGTGTTCACAGAACCTAAGTCTCTTGTTTTCACTGTTCTGGATCAATCCTTGTTTGGATAGTTCAATAAGGCCCTGTTCACTAATATGTGACAGTCTTTTATGTCATAGTTCAAATCCTTCAAGTTTTGAGGATTGGGCCACTAAAGCAAAACTTGAAACTTTGACATCTTTAAGAAAATACAGACCATTGTGCCTGATTCCACGAATGATCTCATTTCCTTCCTTTAGGACCTTTAGACCACCACTGTCTCCAATAAATGAACAACCTTGTTCATCTAGCATACCCAAAGAGATTAGATTTCTCCTGATCTTTGGTACAAACCTGAATCCTGTGAGAAGAATTTCTTTGTTGTCTTGGAGTTTAAGGACTATGGACCCAATCTCAACCACTTTGCAAGAGTGGTTGTCACCCATGTACACTGAATCTCCATCCCATGGTTTGTAGTCAATCAACCATTCTTTGTTAGAGGTCATGTGGTAGGTACACCCTGAGTCCAAGACCCAGTCTCCCTCTGATTCAGTTTTTTCTTCCATGGTATGAGTGTTGCCTATAACCAACACTTCAGCATAGTTCAGACCTCCTTCACCAACAGTATTCTCAGATTCAGAATTTCCTTTTGAAGAGTTTCCTCTGAACTTTGAGTATTTCCTTCGAAAGTTATACTTCTTGTTGTAACTCTTCTAATAATACTCTTTATTAGAAACTCTCCTATAATCTTCTTTTCTTTCTGGACAATTCCTTTTGAAGTGCCCTTCTCTGTGGCACAGGAAGCATTTTAATGCTCATTTTTTCCTTGACCCTTTGAAAGACTCCTTATCATACTTCTGTCTCTTAGAGTGATTTTTGGCCATTGAGTATAGCAGTTCAGCCCCTTCACTTATCTTTTTATCTGTTTTAATTTCCAGTTCCATACACTTTAGTGCGTTAGATTACAGTGTCTAAATTGACACTATCCCTTCCATACTTCATGGAAATCTTTACATCTTTAAAGGTGTCATGAATGGAATTAATAAGAATAGCTGCTTCACTTTCAGTACTCAACTTTTCACCCGAACTAGAGAACTCAGAAGTTAATTTCTTAAAATCATCTAGGTTCTTAGTTAAACTTTGGGATGCATTCACTTTGAAATAAAATAGCCTTTCTCTCACATACAATTTATTAGGAAGATCCTTCTTATCAAAAAGAGAATGCAATTTTAGCCATACCTTGTAAATGGAATCTTCATCCATTACCTGTCTAAACACATAATCACTGAGATTGAGCATGATAGTGGTTGTGGCTATGTTTTCCATCTCCCTTTTCTTTTCCTCAGTTGTTGAAGATGATTCTTTAGATGGAGCTTCAATAGCTTTGACAGCCTTCTGTGCAATTAGGATGATTTTAATCTTCTTAGCCCATAGTGAGAAGTCTCATGTTCCATTGAACCTATCAATCTCATATTTCGTAGATGTTGCCATTCCACAATGCTTTCTTCTTCAAGAATTACTTTCTTGATTTTAATCCTCTGTTTCTTGATACTTGCAGGCTCGGTTTCTATTCAGTTTTATAACTTGGCTCTGATACCAGAATTGTTAAAAATGTTAGAACAAGAGCCCAAATTCAAAACCAACTTATTATCAAATAAAAGGTCCAAATTAGAAAAGAATGAACAACCCACTTATCTTTTTAGCCTTGGTTTGGTTTTCTGATTGACTGAGCCGGTTTTAGACCAAACCTAAATTGAAATCGACGGCTGAGATCCATCATGAACAAAGAAAACGGATGGCTAAGATGTTTCCATCCGTTGTGTTCATCTTGTCGGTTTGGCTTGCATGACTCACACATTGATTTCCACTCTGAGTGACAAACAAAACCCGACTGAGTTCACTGTGCAGCTCATTTAAACGATCTTTGTCTTCCTCGTATAGAGAAGACTAGGGTTCTGGTGATTCTTCACCTGAATCTTGATCGACCTTGTTTATCTTGCTTTCAATCTTCGTTTTCCTTAGACGATAGTGACGAACCAAGATTTCATCACTTGGTTCGTTGCTTCCTCGCATTTTCCTTTGACCTAACGATTACAGTATTTGTTTGGTGTAATCGTTGAACAGTTTGAGCCTTTTGACTTCTTCCAAAATGGAGTTTCAGATCAGGATCTTGAAGGTAACATTCTTTCTTTCTCTTTTCTAGTTTTTCCTTCTCTACTTATTTGATCAAAGGTTTATTACTAACCTTTCTTTTGTTTTTCTTTGTTTTTACCTTTGATTGAGTGTATGAATATGAGTAAAGAAAGAAAAGCAATAATAAGAAGACAGAGGGAAAGGAAGAAGTAGGAACAACAATTTACGTGGTTCGACATTAAGAGCCTACATCCACGGAGCCAACGAACCAGTTGATTTTCTTATTAATTTCAAAGTGCCAAATATATCCATATACAATATTTCTCACACACTTCGACCAGTATGCACTATGAACTCTTTATATACACAAGAATTATCAAGTACATGACAGTACACAATCTCATTGGATAGGGCCTAGGTGGTTTAGTGCTTTAGGTGACATAGAGAACTTGTTAGAAATTAGGTAGATGCTGTTAGGGAACAAAAACGGATAAAGTCTTTGTGCCACAAATCCTCTTATTAAGAGAGGCGAAATGAGCAAAGCTTTATTATTCATAATTCACAAAGGCCCATAAAAAACACCTAGCCACCTTTTGGCCCATCCTTCTCTTTTGCTTTCTTTAAACATCCAGCAAGCTTTCTTAGCATTTTTCTTCTTGTTTTCTTTAGTTTTCCTTTAGTTTTAGCTTATATGCTATATAGTAGTGGACATTTACAAGGAGCTTGAAGGAACACCATTGGACACCATTTGACACCAATTGAAGACTTTCCTAAGTTTTTTTCAATTGAAGACTTTCCTAAGTTTTTTTCTTCCATTTTCTCTTTATTTCGAATTATAGTGTTTTATTGTTAAAGAACTCGTTTATTTTGTAATGCCTACTGTTTTCTTGTATGATATTTCTAATTTTGTTGAAACAATGAGCTAAAACCTCTTAGGTGAGGATTATGAGATAATTTTGTTTAACATTGAGTAGCTTCTAATGAAAGGGAGAGATGTTAAAGTATGTGTTAAATTTATTTTTATTAATGACATGTATCGATTGATCACTCATTCATACTTATTTTACATTTTCTTTTGAGAAAACTAATTGTTTAAAGTCCCCATTTCACACACATATTAGTTTCACAAGAGTTTTGTTGTAAAAAAAAAAAAAAAAATTAGAGATATTCACTCCATTAATGCACATTGAATATGCTTAATGCTTGGCGAGTTAAATGAGAGTTTAATGAACCTTGTGAGTAACTCTTGAAAGAGTGAATTTGATTAAGTGATATTGTGTTGTTCACTTCTCACCCTTACCAAGTCTTATATTAAAAATTCGTTTTTTTATCGTCATTGGAAGTGTTGATTAACATTTCATATATGCTCAGAATATTATCTTATGCCCCCAACATTTCTAAATAATTTTCAGAAGTTATTTTAGATTTTTAAATCGCGTAGGCTTTTGCAGATTTGGAAGTCCGCAACATTCATAGTTCAGGAAACCAAAACCAAAACTAAAATTTCAAAACCAATAAGAATCGAATTTATAAACAAAGTTAAATTATCACTTTCTAATTCAAATGAATATCCAAATTTATCAGGTACACAAACATAAATCAAATTACGTGAAATAAATGGTACATAAAGAGTTAGAAAAAAGTCTAACTGGTATCTGCTATCTAAAATAAGACGAAAAGTTCCAATTGCTTCAACGAGAACTTTGCCTTTATTTCCCTTAAAAATGAAATTCTCACTTAAATTTGTAGTTTTAATCATAATGAATCTCTGCATAGAATTCAAAACATGATCGTTAGCACCAATATCAATTGTCTTTGTAGAAGAAGTTACATTAGTAAGATTTGATTCAAAATTATTTATGAAACCCATGTGGTTCATTTTCATTTCAAACCATGCTTTATGCTTAGCTCTATCTAGCTCGTTTTGTTCAGATTTCTGGCAGAAAAGTGTCAATATCTTTCTCTTTCTTCTTCGTTGATTTAGAAGACTGGTCAATTTTAGAAGGTCGTCTTTTATGGGTTAAATTATTCTTTTTTCCAAATTTTTTTCAACTCCTTGAGTGAAATGAGCAACTTTAATATTTTGTGATTATTGTCTAGACTCATCTTTTACCAATTTGTTAGTTAATTTATTTATACTCCACTTTTTTGTAATAGTGTTAAAATGTATGTTCAATGGTTCATAATGAGAAGGTAAGCTAAGCAAGATAAATTAGATGAGAAATGCGTCATCGATCATGAGTCCCAAACTCTTAAGTATGAGAGTAATATTGATCATCTCAATGACATGACGCATTTAGCGAGAATTATTAAACTTCATGGTTACAAGATCATCCATTAATTTCTAACAATAAACTAATTTTCAATAGGTGCAAGTATTCTTTTGCACTCGTAATTTTAGGTGGGAAGGTGTTGATATTGGTACTTACCATTTGTAAGAACATTATACTCGGTTTTATGGGTAGGACAGAGATTTAAAGCTTGGAGAGCAAAGTTAAAAGAGTATTTTGATTGATGAGTGTTAAATTAAGTATATTATACTTAATTGTGGATCAGTAAATCATTAAACAATGTAGAGACGATCTCAAGTGTGGATTTTAGTTGGAGGATTCTTCCTCACCAAAAACTCCATTGAATGAATTCCAATTTTTCTTCTTCTTAAAAAGTTAACCTTAAATGTTGTCGTGATGTTTTCTATTACAATAAAGGAAACCAGATTCTTTATTAATGTGTGTATATATATATTACAAACGAATCATTATCACACATGTTTAACGATTTTGATTGTAACACTTATCAAATTTAAAGGATCACGATTGTTTAAATTAAAAGTTCAAAATTAATTGTAATAAACACTATACTTTGGAAGTTAAAAGTGTTGCTGTAGTCTCTTTGTAGGGTTTGTGGTCCCCCAATTTATAGTAAAAGAAACTATATTTTAGAGATCAAAAGAACAATAATTCAGCTACATTAGGATATGCCAACGGATCACGAAGTCATAGATTTGAATCTCTACCCTAATTATTATGTTTTTTTTTAAAAAAACTATACTTTAGAGTAGTTTGTGTAACCTTTTAAAATAAATATCTTTAGAATTAAATTAAAATTTAAATTGAAAATAAGAAAAATAAATTAAAAAAAAAAAAAAATTAATGAAAATCAAAATTACAAACCAAATCAAATATTCAACCCAAATTGTCGGCATAAAACATTTAATTTTAATTTTAATCATTTAAAAAAATATATTTCATTTAATGATTTGAGGTGGCTAATGCAATGAATATACGATTCATCTATTAGCTGACAACAGCCAAATAACATTATAAAAAAACAACAAAACAAACAAACAAACAATCTCTTTGAAATCAATAATAATATACTAAAAACACTTAATTACGTAACTAATGCGAATATATTCAAAACATAATAAAGTTGAATTCTTCAAAGCTTTGAAAAAGAACTAAGTTGAATTTCAGATTTCGAGAAATGTTAAATAAATAATAAATTTTTTAATTATATGTAAATTATTATATTATTATTTCGGATCCATTATAATAAGGTCGGCTGCAAGAATGCCAAAATAAAAATTAAAAGAACCCTAGTTATTAATATATACGAAAAAATAGCTCTCAAAGATAACGAGTTTGAAATTCTAAGTCTTTATAATGTGATGTACTCTAGTTTCAATTTTTAGTTTATGAAACTTAGATCTAGTTCCAATTTGCTCTATAAGTCAACATTTTATCCCTTCTTGTATATTTTTTTAAGTTTATTTTTTTATTTCTTTACTTCAATACCAAAATTACTATAAATGTTATCCATCTAGCCAACATTTCAAAAATTAGCAAATATTGGTGAATTTATAAAAGAGTATCTAGTATATATGGATATTCAATTTATTTATATTATTACATATGTATCCCAAATTGATTTTAGTTGCAAGAATATAAATGAATTCTTATACATAAATGAATTTAGTTCGAATCACTCTTTTGCCCATAATTAACTAATATGGATTTTTGTTTTTTTTCATATTTGACAAGTTGTCGTTTTAACTTTTTTTTTTTTTTTTTTTTTTTTTTTTTTTGTATTCAATGTTTATTTTTCTTTACATAAATTATTTTCTTATGTATGAATAACATTTTCATTTTTCATCGAGAAGCCTAATTTCAGTCAATCTCCATCTTCTTTCATTTTTTTTTTTAATTTCAGTTGACAGTTGTACATGCAAAAATATTTCAGTTGACATCTCCATAGTCATTCTGTATGTGCTTCTTCTCTGTTTCTTCAGGAGGTATTTTGTCTTTTGTAATAATACCCTAATTATACATATGTCTAATTACTAATATTCAGTAAAATTCTATGTTTCTTTTTCTTTTTGAATTTGTTAGGTAGTCAGAGTTATCATTTTCCAAAATGAGTAAGTTTTTTTGTTTGTTCCTCTCCCTGAGTTATCGTAACTCCCAGTTGATATTATACTCATGTATTATAACGTTTACTATCCAATTTGAATTGTATTATTGATGTATTTTATACGAATCAACGTATTATTATGATAATTATCAAGGTATTATTATTGTTAGCATGTTTATGGTTTACAACATATGGAGTATTAAATTGGTATTTTTATCATTGGTTTTGATATAGCACAATACAGTAATTGTAATACAATATCAACTATAAGTACGTATTATATATGTAACAAAAAAGATATTAATACAATATTGTATATGTATTAGTATTATATAGGTATTTTTCATCTTCTATATAACACAAACTTAATGAGATCATTCAATATTGATGAAGGGAGCATTGAACAACAATCGACGGCGGCGATGGAGCTTCTCGACGATAGCGACAGCGAAGATTCCGACGGTTGCGGCCATCTTCTTCGATCGTTTGCGGCCATCTTCTCCAGTCGTTCGCGACCATCTTCTCCGGTCGCTCAAAACAGAATGGTTGCACACAAAACGAAAGAGACCCGGAAAAGAAATTTCAAGAAAGATTACATATAAGCTCCGTCATAGTAAGTAAGAAACACGTCAATGCCCGTCGAGATTTTCGCCAACAATACCCACTGAAAACCCTAAAAAATACGGCTGAAGAGTTACAAACCCACAGGTTTTTTATCGACTGGGGAAACGAAAACTGAAAAAAAAAATTTGTTTCTTCCAAAAATCGATTGTCAGAATGATAATAAAGGGGAAGCAAAATCGTGGGTCATAGATTTTATGGACGTGGATAGTTGAAAGGAAGTTATTAGTACGTGGTTTAATGTATTCAAACTTTTCAATATTTTAGTGTCAACAAAAGGGTATTATAATACATCAACAAATGCTTTAATACAAATTAAAAACCTGTTTTAATATGTATGCAATTTTTTTAAGAATATTGCACAATTGTAATAATTTTGTCCTATTTGAATATCGATCCCTTTATAAAATAAGAAAATGTCTAAATTCTTATATAAAATAAGAAAATATATTGGTGTATTAGTTATTCACTCATTTTTTTTATTGAAGCAAAAATTTGAGAACTTTATTTTGAATTCTTGATTCACTCTTCATTTTCTTTAAATGTCTCTTTTGAAAATTAAGAAACTTTATTTTAGGCGGAATTGAAGAAAGAATGAGTGCTAATGGGACTAAAATATAACCGTTAAGTTTAACCCATGGTTTTAAGGACGATAACAAAAATTTTGAAAAGAAAAATGCAACATGAAGTTTTAATGACTGTGAAGATTGTTCAACAACAGCAATTTTCTAGTATAGATGGACGGTTGTGGTTTTAAGAAAAAAGTTCTTTTTTTAATGAATATCTTGATAAGAATGTGAAAAAAATCAGATAAAATTAAAAATTTATTTATGTTTTCTCAAAAAAATAAAAAATGTAATTACCTAAAATTAGATAAGGGTTTCTTAGTACAATTAATAGAAATAAAAGAAAAAACAAAAATGTGTTATGAAATATAATAGATATCTAAAATCAAACTTGGTATTTGATGCATTCAACCCTCATTTTACTCGTTCTTCCCATTACTATCTCTTTCTTTAGAGCCTCTTCACCCTCACACCCGTATAATGTTAGCTATTTTAAGCTTGTAACATACACGAGTACCACAATATTATTAATAGTTGTGTAGAAACAATTTCTTTACCCACCAATACTCAATAATAACTCTATCATTTTTCTCTCTACATTCTCTTATTTTAATGCTTATTCATGTTCAAATACGTTATTTTTTATATTAGTTTTATAATACGTTATTGGCACTAGTCTCTACGGTTTCAACCCTAAAAGTTTTGTTTTTAAATTCATTTTCGTGGCATGCTTATGAAATTTCTATGTACACATTTTTTATTAGTATATCACGTCGATTTATGATGATCTATAGTACTCCGATTACATAGATTTTGTTGATGCCAAAAAATTGTCAGCCGGAATCAATTGTACAATTTGTTTACCGATGACGAATTTACCTGCAAAACAACGAAAATTAGGCACACTGGTGTGGTGTGAGCCATATGTCCTCCAATGCCTAAGTCAATAGGGTATTTAGAGAGTATTTTAAAGAGAGCTTATAGACCTTAGTAGGGTATTTCATCTTATATTAGCTTAGATTCAAATGGTCGATGACTTGATATTTTAAAGTAGTCGCACTCGTAACTGTTGCAGCTCACTTATTGGCGACTGAACGGCTAGCCGTTTATAACGTCAGCCATTAAGTCGAGAATGAATACCGGCGTAACCTTAGACTGTTACACTTGAGATGTGTAACAGTCTTGTCTCGGAGGTTACATGGACTCGGCCAACCTTTGCAGGTCCTCATCTCCACGGGTGACCCGGGTGTGGGCCTTCTCGGTGTAACTCCAGGACAATATTACCCCTTAAGAGTGCAACGACCGAGGATGTTACTTGGACTCGATCGACTCTTATATGAGTATTGACCTCCACGGCTTTCCCCCCTTTAGGGGATGTTCACCTTCAAATGTCCCCTAAAAAATCGGCTTTAGATTCGATGAATAACGACTTCTATGGCTTTCCCCTCTTAGGGAGAACTTCACCTTCAGTGTAACTCTTGGCCGTTATTAGCGATCTAGTTTTCGCTTAGACTCACTCGGCGTTAAGGAGGGCCTTGACCTTCACTACTTTCCCTCCGACGGGAGGTGTTAGCCTTCGACCGTCCCCTAAGAGATCGGTTTTGGACTCGGTTAATAACGACCTTCATGGCTTGCCTCCTTAAGAGGGGGTGTTCACCTTTAGCGGAACTCCTGGCTGTTATCAGGGAATATAATCGTTACTTGGACTTGGCCAATAATGACCTCCCTTAGGGGGAGGCCTAGCCTCCATGAGTTTTCCCCCTTAGGGTGATGTTCGCCTTCGATTACCCCCTAAGAGATCGGCTTTGAACTCAGCCAATAATGACCTCCCTTGCTTGACCTCCTTAAGGAGGGGGGGGGGGTATGTTCACCTTTAGGGTAACTTCTAACCATTATCGACGAATTCAATCGTTACTTCCACTCAGTTGGCTCTTGGGGGCAGCCCTAACCTCCACAACTTTCCCCCTTAGAGGGATGTTTGCCTTTGATATTCCCCTAAGAGATTGACCCCTAAGGGCTTATGGCATCCTTTGACTGACTCTTGAGGCCTTTTAGCATCCTTCGACCGACCCCTGGGGACTATCGACATCATTTGACCGACCCCCGAGATGGTCTGCCTACTTTTGGCCAAATCTTGAGGACTCCCGACATCCTTTGGTCGACTTCTGAGGGGTCATGGCCTTGTCCGGGTATTCTAGGATATTTTAGCCTATTACATTACCCTCACTCTTCATTTTTTGCCGAAATTTGAAGAGTAGTTTTTTGTTAAGAGGGTTTTCTTTTTTAGAGACTTACCATTTTTTTAGCCATTTTTCAAATTTTTGGCCAAGTAAGGTATCTTTTTAGAGTTTTGCCTCTTTAAGGCATTTTTTCGCATTGCGGCTAAGTAGGCTCTCTTTTTAAAGTGGCACCCTTTTAGGCATTGTTTTTAAAACTTTGGCCAAGTAGGTTCTCTTTGTAGAAACTCACCACCCTTTTTCTCTTTTCGGCCAAGTAGGCTCCCTTTTCTTAGACTCACTACCTTTTGGCTCTTCTCGGCCAAGTACGCTCCCTTTTCAGAGATTCACTACCCTTTAGCCTTTCTCTGCTAAGTATGCTCCATTTTCAGAGATCACAACCCTTTGGTTCTTTTTGGCGAAGTCGGCTCCCATTTTAGAGACTCACTACCCTTTGGCTTTTCTTAGCCAAGTAGCCTCCATTTTTTTTGAAGTTTTTGTCTAGTAGGCTCTCTTTTAAGAGACTTAATACATTTAGGCACCTTTCAAAATTTAGGCTAGGTAGGCTCTCTTAGTGAAGACTCGCCCTCCTTAGGCTATTTCTTTGAACTTTATCCTAATTAGACTCTTTTTGTTGAGACATGTCCCTTTTAGCATATTTTCTTTAAATTTTGGCTAAGTAGGCTCTCTTTGTAGAGACTTGCCCATTTTTAAGCACTTTTTTTACTATTTGCTTATTCATAGGTACATTCTTAAAATTTGCTCATGGATTCCTTGTCTAATTATGAGCATGAAGTATGCTCAACCTTATCCTCCTCTTCTCAAAAGAGGACTCGGCGTAAGGCTTTGGTAGTCAGGTCTGGATCTACATCAGCAGTGACCCATCATAACTTAGATAGGCTTAGAGCGCAGTACCTTGTTTCGTCAAATGTGACCCTTAGGCTTTCTGTCGTAAGGAAGTGTACAACCAGTCTTCTCGGGGTGCTCTGGCGTTTTATGCCATCATCCTTAAGAGAGGGGTTCGATTACCTTTGATTTCGTCACTTCAGGATTTCT
This sequence comes from Cyclanthera cordifolia, assembly GCA_037832605.1. Lineage (NCBI taxonomy): Eukaryota > Viridiplantae > Streptophyta > Magnoliopsida > Cucurbitales > Cucurbitaceae > Cyclanthera > Cyclanthera cordifolia. The sequence continues at coordinate 17,176 of JBBMEG010001384.1, forward strand.
TGTATATAGGCGAATTAGCTCTGATGCAAGTGGTTCCCGACACTTGGACCTTGTTCTTTAGAGTCTAGAGCCTTAAGGGTACAGTAGCTTCAAATGCTTCTTTAGTGCTTATGATCTTCTTTCCTTTTTTTAGGCCTCCCACTAATGGTATTGTGGACCTTACATTGAAGGATTTCTCATTTCCTTGTAGTTTATAGATGACAGACCTTTATGCACTTTTTTTTGGCTTCTCGACACCTATTAGAAGACTTGTGCCGTACGTGCTCCTCTTGGTCGTCCATCATCGATCAAACTCTGTGGGACTTGGCCAAAGCTCGTGGGGTTTAGCATGTTGCTGAGGTCATCTTGGCAAACTTTGGACTTCCGCTAAGGAGGCCCAAAGTTCCAATTCCCTTACTTACTAGGAAGACTTATCTACCACTGCTCGTCTTCGTCGAGAGTTTTACTTCTACTAACGAGAAGCTGAAGAATACCTCACACTTGGTCAATTTGGTGAAAGGCTCTCCTTCCTTTGTAACATTGGAGAACAATTCTTGCGCGACTGCTACAGGTTGGATGCTAGACTGAATTAAAGAATAGGTTAGCTATGGTACCCTTTTACCACTCTTTCAGTCCTTTTATGCCACAACTTCTGACCTTTCTTTGCTGGCCTTCAAATCTGGACTTCCTAGTAATCCAGTGCAGGTTGATTATGATTCCTTCATTTTCCAATGTGTCTGAAAATGACATTCTTGTTCAGGCTCTTCCAAGAAAGATTGAATCTGTCCAAGTCGGACTTAGTAGGCCTAGTTCCAACACTTTATGACTTTATTTCTTTTTGAATTATTCCTTTTTTATTTTTTAAAATATAATACTTTTCTTCAAGCGTTGTATGCTTATGTTGGAGCTTTTTATCACTTGGAATTTTGCAATTGAATATTGATCAATTCTTTACTCTTGCTTACCCCCAATTTAAACTGTGAAGTATTATAAATCTATAGACTTATAGCTTAAATTTAGAAAGCTTTTCATAGAATGATAAGACCATCTTTATTGCTAATACTCGTTGGAAAACTGAACTATATTATATTGAAAAAATATTTTCTCAAATGTACATGGTCGAAGAATGGAGGATCTTATTCCAGTCCATGTCTTTAGGGTAGTGGGTGCGTGAGAAGGTGACTTTGATGACATCATAAGGTCCTTTCCAAGGCGGCCTAGGGACTCCAGTGTCGACCTCTTATTATCTTTAGGTGGATTGTACCTCTTCTTTTTTTAATGGAGATCCTAGTCTATTTTCAAGGATTGACTTTTCCTTAGGCGTTATCTTTCGGACAGCCTTTCTTGGACTCAATTCCTCTTCCATAGCTCTTCTTGGTCCTGCCTCATGCAAGTTCTCATTTGATGGTTCATATCCTTTGAGGTGGTGGCGAATCTTCGCCTGTCCTCTTTTCATTAGAAGACTCGAGCACTGGGTCACATTCTTCAATGTACTCTTTTCGGTATCCCCTTCGGATAAAGGACTCTATGGACCCCTTTAAATATTGGCAGTCTAAGATTATATTCTCGTGATTCTCGTGAAATAGGCAATATTTGCTCTTATTTCGCTTATCAACTCATGCTTTGATCTTTCCATGTTGTATCAAAATCCCTTTGTCTCGGATCTCCATTAGGATCTGCTCTATTGGTATTACAGTCAGACTGTACTTTTCGACCCGACTAGTACGTAGACACCCTCTTTTGGTCATACTTCCTGTTCTACTTGCGTAATTTCATGTAGTTGGATTCTCACTAGGCAGCCGCCTTTTCACGTTTTATGATTGAACATCTTTCTTTAGTGTTTCCTTAGGAACTCACAACCTTTCCGACACTTATGTGTTTATGTGCTCGAGTGAGCAAATCCACATATGTAAGTGGTGCTCTATATCCTAAGGACCATAAGAACTCTTCGTTTTTAAGTCTCGCCATGACTGCTGCTAGAGTCGTATCATCGGTGTATTCTTCAACTTGTAACGCCTCGTTGTTGAAGCGTGCCATGTACACCTATACTGTCTCATGACTCCTTTATCTCAAAGTCAGTAAAAGTGTGACCGGCTTCTTCTGATCTCGTCCACCCAAGAATCAGGTGATGAAGGCTTTGGCTAGCTCCCATAATGGCGAGATTAACTTTCTTTTGAGTTTCCTAAACCAACTTCTCGTCGATCTTCTGAGCGTAAAAGAGAATGCCCTACACTTAAGCGTCTCGGACTCCATGAAATTCCATCCATGACGAAACATGTCTAAGTGCTCTACAGGATCCTTGGACCCGTCGTAGGACTTTATTTTCGGCAGCTTAAACTTTGTCTAGACTGGTTCCTCCATGATTTCATTGGTGAAATGGGATCAATCAGATGGACTAAATTGTTTAGGTCAAACCCTTCTTGGTCTTGTGCTTTCTTCATATCATCTAATTGATCTTCTAGAATGTGTAACTATGTTAACCAAGGTTGATCTTCAGCTTCATTAGACATCCCCTCTTTCCGTTGCTGGTTGATCGCCGCTCTTTGGTGCACTACTAAGTCAGATACCGCTATACGGGCACTTAGGACTTCCGGATGCTGAGTACAAATTTTTTGTACGTTGTTCCGCCACTGACTGATCTTAACTGAATGTTATATGGAACGACTTCTTCCACTTCGAAAGGCTACTTGGTCCACAGAGTGCTCTCTTCTTCAATCTTTACCCCCCTCCCCCACCCACTCAAAAAGGATTGAGGGAACCTCTTTTGGAGCCTCGGTGGCTAGGACTTTCGCTCTCGTAGGGTCCTTTACCAAGAGTAAAGATCTTTTCGCCGCGGCTTGCTCCCTGGTAGCTGGATGTGTTACCACCTTCTGTGGTGCTTGCTGGTTCTCGGTAATGACAGTCTAGGTTGGATGGGGTTGTCGAGTAACTCCATCAACAACCTATGTTCTCTGCCATTTCTTGCACTTGTTCTTCTAAGGTTGTCAACCTCTGATTAGCTTCCTTTATTCCTTGTATAGGCTCCTCACCCTCAGATTCCAGGTGTTTCTCGACTAGACCTTGCTCTCGTCTCCTGGTAACAACTCTCCTTGACGCATGTTCATCGTCTCACTCTCCATCGATGACGTGATTATGACTTAGGTTGTTCGTCATCTTGAAAGAAAAGCGAACGAGTCTTACTTTTTTGATAGAATACAAAATCGTCCCCACAGAAGGAACCGACTATATTGATGCCAAAAAATTGTCAACTGTAATCAACGGTACAATTTGTTTATCGAGGACAAATTTTCCTGCAAAACAACAAAATTTAAGAACATCGGTGTGGTGTGAGCCATAGGCCTCCGATGCCTAAGTCAGTAGGGTATTTTGATAGTATTTTACAGAGAGAGCTTAAAAGCTTATCAATGACTTATAAGCTTAATAGTGTATTTCGACTTAGATAAGCTTAGATTCAAATTGAGGATGTCTTGACATTTTATAGCTGCGAACTCAAAACCTTTGCACCTCACTTATTAGCTGCTTAATGACCAGTTGTTTGTAACATCAGCCATCAAGTCGAGAATGAATACCGACGTAATCCCTAACTATTACACTTTAGAGGTGTAATAGTGTTATCTTGGAGGTTACTTGGACTTGGACAACCTTTACAAGTTCTTACCACCACGGTCAACCCCTTGAGGGTTGGGTTTTCTTAGTGTAACAACGACCTAGGATGTTACTTGGACTCAGTTGGCTCTTAAAGGAGTCTTGACCTCCATGGCTTTCCCCTCTTTAAGGCGGTGTTCACCTTCGATTGTCCTTTAAGGTACCGGCTTTGGACTCGGTCAATAATGACGTCCATGGCTTGCCCCCTTAGAAGGGTGTTCACCTTCGATGTAACTTTTGACCGTTATTAGTGAATTTAGTTGTCACTTGGACTCAGACGGTGCTTAGAAAGGCCTTGACCTCCACGGCTTTCCTTCCTATTAAAGGTGTTAGCCTTCGACCGTCCTCTAAGGGATCGGCTTTAAACTCGGTCAATAACTACCTTCATGGCTTCCCCTTTAAATGGGGTGTTTACCTTTGGCGTAACTCCCAACTGTTATCAGCGGATCCAATCTTTACTTGGACTCGGTTGGCTCTTAGGGGGAGCCTTGACCTCCACGGCTTTTCCCCCTTATGGGTATCTTCTCCTTACATTGTCCCCTAAGGGTTCGACTTTGGACTCGGTCAATAATGACATCTATGGCTTGCCTTCCTTAAGAAGGGTGTTCAACTTCGGCGTATTCCCGATCGTGATCAGTGAATCTAGCTGTCACTTGGACACGGTCGACTCCTAGGAGAGTTTTAACCATCACGACTTTCCCTATGGGGGGTGTTCGCCTTATTCGGCTGACCCCGAGTGGGGTGAGGCTACAAGGGCCAATCCCTAGGTAGTCGAGGCCTTCCTTCGCCGACCCGAAGGGTGTCCTGGCCAACTATCTCTTACCCCTGGGTGGTCATGGCCTACTTTGGCGATCTCTGGGGGGTTCTGACCTATTTTGGACAACCTCTAAGGCTGACCCTTGACGGGTTAAGGGCATTATTTGGCTGACCTTCGGGCCCTCCAAGCATTCTTTGGCTGACCCCTAGGGCTCTCGGCATCCTTTGGTCCACCCTCGTGGGCTTCTAACATCTTTGGACAGACCTTCGAGAGTCTTAGCCTCATCGCAAGAGTTGCACTCAGGAACTTAGCATCGGCTCGGAACCTGGTCATCCATGCTTTTAACCTATATGAGTGGTCTAAGGCGTATAGGGTGTGATTGTAGGAACCAGGCATTGGTCGGTTATACCTCATCGCAAGAGTTGGAGTAGGAATTTTCTAGGCAGTGAGCAGCCAAATTTTCTTAGGCAGAAGTGAGCGCCGCGCTAGCAGGTTGTATCGCTCTCGGTTCGGCACCGTGCGTGATACCTGATGTGTTCGAGATTGACTCCATCATGCTGGAGGGACCCAGGATAGCCTGGGCGACTCTAGTGGCTAACCCTTGCCCCTAGGAACTCTATCGTACTCGAGAGAGTACGGGTAGGAGCAGGTATGGCGCAAGTCCTCTTGAAGGTATCAAGAAGTTCAAGCAAGGCGCATAAAGACCTGCCGTCCAAAAACTACAAGAAGGCAGGCAGTCCTCCAAAGTAAGGTCCATCATACCATTGGTAAGAGTCCTAAAAGCAAGGGAAGGAGATCCTGACCACTAAAGAAGTATTCGAAGTCAGTGTACCATGCAGGCTGTGTACTCCAAAGAACACGGTCCAAGTGTTTGAAGCAATCTACGACTACCAAAGGCCTTATGTGGAGTCCTCTTTTGAAAAGAGGAGGCTAAACTAGTCGGACTCAGTCGCATAATTAGATGAAAGATCCATAAGAACAAAGGTAAATAAATATCTGCGAATGACGAGGTTAGAAAAAGGCAAGTCTTTGAAAAGAGAGCCTAAGTAACCTTTAAGTTTCGAAAGGCGCTTGAAAATGTGCAACTTCCTACAAAGGGAGCCTAAGGAACCTTCAAGTCAAATAAGTGCTTAAAAAGGGACAAGTCTCTACAAAGAGGGTCTCATTAGCCTAAGAATTTTGAAAAAATAGTTAGACGGCCGAGACTTTGGTAAGACCTGCCTAAGTAGCCTAAAAGTTTCGAAAAGCCATTGGACGGGCAAGACTTTTGTAAAAAGTGTCTAAGTAGTCTAAAGTTCGAATTACTGCTCTAACGGGCAAGTCTCTGAAAATAGATCCTACTTGGCTGAACAAAGTCAAAGGGTAGTGAGTCTCAGTAAAGATAACCTACTTGGCTGGAAAAAGCCAAAGGGTAGTTGTCTTTGAAAAGGGAGCCTACTTGGCAAAAAAGAACCAAAAGGTGGCAAGCCCTTGAAAAGGGAGCCTACTTGGCCAAATTTCTAAAAAATAATGCCTAAAAAGGTGACACTCTAAAAAGATAGCCTACTTAGTCACAATTTTCGAAAAAAGTGCCCAAAAGAGGTGAAACACTGAAAGGAGAACCTATTTGCCAAAATTTTGAAAAATGACTAAAATTTGTTAGTCTCTAAAAAAGAGAACATTCTTAACAACGAACTACTCTTCAAATTTCGGCAACAAAATAAGTCAGAAAATGAAGAATGTGGGTAATGTTGTAGGCTAAAATATCCCGGAATGCTCGAAAAAGGTTGGGCCCACTCGGGGGCCGACCAAGCCAACGTCGACCCTCTGGGGGAAGGCCAAATAGAGGCTTTTACCCCCCGGGGGTCGGCCACATGGAGGCCTTGACCCCTCAGGGGTCGGCCACGCCATTGCTGACCCCCAAGGGTCAGCCACGCAAATTTTCGACCCCACGGGAGTCGGCCACACCATTGCCTACCCTCAAGGGGTTGGCCACGCCAATTGTCGACCCCTCGGGGGTAGGCCAAGTCCATGCCGGCCCCATAGGGTTGGCCAAGCAAGTCCGACACCTCTAGGGGTCGGCCAAGGAAGGCCTCGACCCCAATAGGTCGGCCCTTGCAGCCGCACCCTTCTCGGGTCCAGAAAAAGAAGACGAACACCCCTTAGGGGGAAAGCCGTGGAGGTCAGGACTCCCATAGAGTCAACCGAGTCCAAGTAATGATTGGATCCGCTGATAACGCCCAGGAGTTACCCTAAGTAAGCCAGCCCGAGTGAGTTGGTCGTGGAGCTCAGGACTCTCTGGTGGACAAGTCGGTCGAGTCCAAGTAAATTTTATGGACGCTGCACCCCGTGGCGTCCTAGAGTTAAAACGGGTAGGCCAGCTCGAGTGGGTTGGTCGTGAAGGTCAGGACTCTCTTGTGGACGAGTTGATCGAGTCCAAATAACATTCACGGAAGCTGCACCCTGTAGCGTCCTAGAGTTATAATGAGTAGGCCAACCCGAGTGGGTTGGTCGTGGAGGTTAGAACTCTCCCCCAGGAGTTGACCGAGTCCAAGTAATGCAGGGAAATGCTGCACCCCGTGGTGTCCCCGGTTATAACCAGTAGGTCAACTTGAGTGGGTTGGTCGTGGAGGTGAGGGTTGACCGAGTCCAAAGCCGACCTTTGAGAAAGACGGTCGAGTAGGCCAACCCTAGTGGGTTGGTCATGGAGGTTAGGACTTTTCTGTGGATAAGTCAACCAAGTCTAAGTAAAGCTAAGAGACGATGCACACCCGTAGCTTCCTAGCATTACATCGAGAAGGTTGCCCCCCTAAGGGGTCGGCCGTAGAGGTGAGGACCTACCAAGGTTGATCGAGTCCAAGTAACTCCAGAGTCAAGGCCGTTACACATCCAAAGGGTAACGATGAGGAGTTATGCAAGTATTCATTTCCAGCTTAATGACGAACATTTCTAACGGTCGGCCATTAAGCCGCTGATAAGTGAGCTGCAACGGTTACGAAACCGACTGCAATTTGAAGTTAATCCAAAGGGTAACGATGAGGAGTTATGCAAGTATTATTGTGTCATTCTTAGTCCTTTAAATTATTCTCTTTAAATCTCGACTTAGGCATCGGAGGCCCTATGACTCACACTACACCAGTGTGTCCTAAATTCTTCTTTTTTGTAGGTATTTTCTTCCTCATTAAAGAAATCTTATTGTGGATATCCGTTGACCATTTTTCGGCATCAATGACTATTTAATCTCTTTAAATCCTAAACAGCAAAATTCATGGGTTATTTAAAAAAAAAAAAGAATTTGAGGATTTTTTTTTTTTTTTTTTTGTTTGAAATATTGTTTTTTTTAACGCACATCTCCTTAAGTTTAGGATTTTATGGCCAAATTTATCATCGTGCTTCAATTTCTCAAATCAAAAAAAAAAAAAAAAAAAAAAAAAAAAATCGTACGCACAATTTTATCGAACTGTCAAACTTGTTGTGAATTTTTTTTTTTTTGAATCACAAAAATTAAAACGAGTACATCATCTGCATATCGTTGGATATTATGAATTTGGGGTTGATCTAACCTCACTTACGATCGTGCATAGCTGCCTTACTCATCATCAGACAACAATTCCGTTGCCAGTTAGAACTATTTGTGAGTTCATGATCGTTCATTCCATACCGCTTTTCATTTAGTTGTAAATAAATTTATAGAAATTGTCAGTGAAGCATAGTGGTTGAATTTTAGAATCTATTCATAGGAGATCAACTTGTCGTCATCGTTGTACAAAAGGAGTGCATAACTTATCATAATTTTGTTTTTAATTCAACACATCCCAAAATCTCTCTTATGCATGAATCACCATTGCCAAATTCATTCATACTAAGTATTTAATTTCAAAATTCATGATCACAACCTCCATACAGGGACAAATTGATGACAATGTCAAACAGACTTCCCAATTTGCTTTACTGATTTTTTTTTTTTTTTTTTTTTTTTTTTGAAATTTCATGTAACAAAGTAAAGTATACATATAAAATCCATTTAAAATTGTAGGGATCCATTAGATGCAAATGTTTACGTATTTGATATGCAACAATTTTTTTTTCACATTTGTTTTGAAACTAACTTGCAAATTTAATCTTATCATTTTTTTTGTTGGAAGATGATTAAATTGAAACACAGCCACGACCATGCTTGCCAAATCGTGCAACGATCATTTTTTTTACCCACATTTCTTACTGTGCTTCCTTTTTGTCCATTTTATTTCTGGAACCAACTGCAAACATTACAACAATAGACACTTTTGCTCCAACAGTTACAATATTGTTGTCGGATCAGGTCCTACACCGCAATGTGGAGGGTAGCTTAAGAATATGTAGAGATCACCAAAAAAAAATCAACATTTTTGCCACAATAATCCTGTTGGATCAAGTTCTACAGTGTGGAGAGTAGCTTGTAAATATGCAAAGTCACAAATTTTTAATTTTTACAGTTGACATTTTTGCTACAATAATCCTGCTGGATCAAGTCCTACATCGCAGTGTCGAGTGTAGCTTATGAATAGGCAGAGGTCACTTAATGTTTACACTTGGGATTTTTGCTATAATAATCCGGCTGGATCAAGTCCTACACTGTAGTGTGGAGGGTAGCTAGTGAATATGCAGAGGTCATCTAATTTTTACAGTTGACATTGTTTTGCTATGATAATCCTCCTGGATCAAGTCCTACACGCAGTGTGAAGGGTAGCTTATGAATATGCAGAGGTCGCCTAATTTTTACAGTTGACATTGTTTTGCTACGATAATCCTCCTAGATCAAGTCCTACACGCACTGTGAAGGGTACCCATGACTTTTTTTTTATGCCTAGATGATTATTTTTCTTTTTTTTTTGATTATTTTTCTTTTTTTTTTGAGTTTTTTTTTTTTTAATTATTGAGCATCGTTCATCTCTTTTATTCTAATTTAATTTTTTTTAAGAGCATCTTTATCTTTCTGTTCAAATATGGTATATTTTTCTAAGCATCCAGATACGAACAAAAAATGCTTAGTGATTTTCAGAGATCAAGAACAATCAGTTGAACATGGAATCATTTTTCCAGTAGGAAGAGTGATATATGGAAACTTTAGAGAACTCCAACCACTTGTGGAAAGTTCTAACATCTTATCTAGATGGTCTATAGAGAGACGCTTAGACTCAAACCATTCATTGAAAGCATGGTTCTTAGATTCATTTATTCCCAATCAATTGCCAAACAAAGATCGTGATTCATGGAGAATTTGCATATACCATTTTTATTGAAAATAACATGAAGTTGTAATTTCTAGAAACGGAAAACTACTCAGAAGAGTTTGAGTACTTGATGCTATAACGACTTCGTTATACACATCTGATCGCCACATCGATATTATCCGATCCTTCTGTGAGGCATGGTGTCCTGCAACAAACACACTTCATACTTTATATATCTAGGGAGTTATCCATCACCTTATGGGATATGTGGAGGCTAGCTATAAAGACCCAGTCTCCCTTGCTATCAGTTTCTCTTCCATGGGTTCAGTGTTATCATTAGCTAACACCTCATCATAGTTCGTTACACTTTTACCAACAATATCATCTATCCTATTATTCTCACTAGAAAAGTTACTAGAGTTTTTCTTGTAGTGATTCTTCTTGTAGAAGTCTTTTTTATAGTTTCTCTTGAAATCATCTTTTTTCTCAAGACAATCCCTTTTGAAGTGTCCCTCTCTATGACATAGGAAACACTTCAATATTGTTCTGTCTTGAGAGCCTTTGTCAGAGTCTTTTCCAAACTTCTGCCCCTTAGAATAATTCCTACCTTTTGAGTATAACAGCTATGCTTCTCCTCCTTATTTATTTTCAGATTTATTTCAAGTTCCATGACTTCAAGACATTCATGACTGTGTTAAGATTGGCACTGTCCCTTGCATTCTTCATTGCAATTTTAACATCCTTGAATGTGTCGTGTATTGAGTTTTGAGAATTAATGCTTCACATTCTGTACTTAATTTTTCCCCTAAACTTGTAAACTCAGATGTAAGTTTCTTGAATTCGTCCAAGTTTTATGTCAAACTCTAGGATGAATTTATTTTAAACGAAAAAAAGTCTTTCCCACACATAGAGTTTATTAGGGAGATCTTTCTTATCAAAAAGAGAGTGCAACTTAAGCCATACCTTGTAAATTGAGTTCTCATCCATTACTTGCCTGAAAACAAAGTCACTAAGACTCAGCATTATTGTTGTAGTTGCAGTGTCCTTCATTTCCTTCTTTTTTCCTTTTGTGAATGAAGATGACTTCTTTGATGGTGCTTTGATGGTGCTTCAATGGCTCTTCCTGCCTTTTGAGCTATCAAAATTATCTTGATCTTCTTTGCCCAAAGTGCAAAGTGTCCTAAGCCATTGAACTTATCGATCTCATACTTGCTTGAAGTTGCCAATGACTCTTCTCCTCTTATAATCACAATTCTTTAAGAATTTGACCAAGAACCCCTTTCTTGATTGCTTATACCTCTGTTCTTGAATTTTTGCAAATCTCCTTCTTCTCAATAACACAGACTCTGATACCAATTTGATAAAAGATGAAGTCAGGTTCATGGTAAAGCCCAAAGGTTAATGCATTAAGGCCCAAGCACTTGGGTTAGAAGAAACTGAATCATTTCACATAATTAAAACCAAACAAACTTTCTTTCAACTGGTAAAATGAGTGAAGATGAACGGTTGAGATGAAAGTGATTCTTAACCGAATGCTCAAGATTGCACCACCACGTTCTAATGTTGTCGATCAAATTCACGCATGATTGACACGTTGCACGTATTATCTCTCTTTGAACAAAACCCTTCATTTTTCACTGTGCTTCTCATTTGTCATCGTTGTTGTCTTCCTCATTTAGAGATGAGAGTGATTCTAGCAATTTCATGCCAAATTTGTTTTCTTCTTCTGGGATCTTTGAAGTACCTGTTGCTATATTACTTTTTCTGCTTTTGATGCATTGGTAAGATGTTCTTGCTTTAAGCTTTTTCTTTTTATAATTTTATATTTGATTTTTAGTTTCCTAAGATTTTTCTTTGTTCCATGTGAGGTAAACTAACAACTCAAGAAAATGAAGTGAAAGAATAGAGAAGAGAAAGACAGTACAAGCAAATTTACGTTGTTCGAGAAAAGGTAGCCTACATCCACGGAGAAACCAGGTACACCTTTATTATCAGTAGTTCTATTTTTTGTTACTAGAAATTTTTTTAGTGTTTCTCACTTATTTTAAAGTTGAGAACAGTAACAAGAGACTAAACAACTTAGGTAGTGCCTTAGGTGGTTAAAGATTTAGGTAGTTGGAAGCTTGTTTATGTAATTGCTTTGGTGAGCTGTCTAAACTGATTAAACTGTCATTGTACTGATAAACTAAGTAGAATTAGTTTATAATTGAGATTGATGACTTTGCTCAGAGATCTGACTTTGAGTGGAACGTATTGAAGCATTGTTATTCATTAACATATTTAAGATAAGCAAAAAGAAAAATCAAATGTACTTTTGTTGAAGATGTTGTCCGAATTCTTACAAAAAAAAAATCAATAATAAAAAAATAGAGTTGTTCGAGTCCTGCATCACATAAACCTTCAATCTAAAAGCAACATTTCGTAATGTTTTAAGATGAAGAACCACTATAAACAATAAAATTGTGTAAAATGATGATGAAACTAATGTAGACAAGTTTTGGAAGAAATTGGAAAAAGAAAATTATTTTAAAAGTAAAATGGGGATATCCAAACCTTTTAAATTCTAAAACTAGTTATCAAATTCAATTGACATCCATACAATTATATTTAAGAAAAGAAAGCTCTTTGAAACGAATGGAAACCTTTAACATTCTAATCTTTAACCTTCTAATTATTTAATAATTATTTAAAAAAAAATCATCAACTTTTTTTTTTTTTTTTCAATTTTGTAATAAATGGAGAAGCAAATTTAATAATGATGCTATAAATACAAAAAATGCAAATATTTTTATATGTTTTAATTTTAACTTTCATCTATATATATATATATATATATATATATATTTTTTTTTTTTTTTTTTTTTTTTTTATTTTTTTTTTTTTTTTTGGTTTTGTTTTTGGAAGAGTTTTGTTTTTCATTATGATAATCTATATAAGATTTTTACATACCAAAAGAGCTATAGCTCAACGGCATTAGTGAACAACGAAGACCTATGAGGTCTTGGGTTGGAATCCCTAGCCCTAATTGTTGTAATCTCAAAAAAAATATAAGATTTTAACATCATCATAAAAATTCGAAATCATCAACTTTTTAGAAGAAGAAGAAGAAGAAGAAGATCCCAAATGAGTTAACAACAACAAAGAAATCTCAGTCTCAAATTCGAACTTTCCTCAACGATTTTGCTCATTAAATCGAACAACGGCTGAGAAGTTCAGAGCTCAAATTCGAGCTTTTTTAAAGAAATTTGTAGATTTTAAAAAAAAAATAGCAAACAAAAGAGTCGCACATTCATATTCGTAACATTATTGAGTCTGGTGTGTGATTGATCTTAATTATTCATTTAGTCAAGAATTTAATTAGCGGTTTCTTGTATAACATTTTCTACTTTTTGACATAGAATTGTATATATGATTATCAATGGAGGTAACTCTCAATTGCATTCAATGGTACTATTTACGGGAGATAGTCATTGGCTTCTTGTAGGGTTATTCACTAGTTACGAGTTATATACAGTGACAAAATTGCATAGGATTTTTTTTTTTTACACTATTTATACAGATATGTACCAACACATATTTAAAATGGTAAACAAAAATTGGGGTGTGAGCTTGTAGCTTACAATTTCAAATATCTACCCCAAATAATGAAATCAACACGCCGCTCACCCTATTTTGTCGGCCATTTAAAAAGCCCAAAAAATATCCTATTTTAAGAAACGTGAACTTCCCATTTCTTATTAATCTATTGTTTTTTCAAGAACGTCCTATCTATTATATCCTATTATTTTACACTAAATTCAATTACCACACTTTATCCCATCTTTATTGAATTCATCCCTCCGTTACCTACACCTTATTTTAGAAATTTATGAAAAAATGATGGAAGAAATGTGAATCTCAATTGAATAACATTAGTCAACTATAAATATTTCAAATATTGGAACACAAAAGGTCTTTCACAAATTAATTATAATTTAAAATGAGAAGAATCAATTTTATAAGCTTAAAAATTTAAAAGATTTTGTAACCCTCCGCTCCTACTTATGTAAATGAGTTTTTTTTATCATTTTTTACACTAACACAACTAACAATTCACCTCACACTTTGAGTTTTTTAATCATTTTTTACACTAACACAACTAACAACTCACCTCATTCTTTCATTGTGAAACATAACTAGCTACTCACTATGCACTCTTAATAGAGTGAAACACGACTATCAACTCGCCTTTCACTTTCAAATGAGCTAAACACCACTATCATCTGACAAAAATGTATCCTTATAGGAGTTATACATCACTGATAACTAATATTGTACTCTCAAAGCAGTGAGACACCGCTGATATCTTGTATTGCATCCTCTACAAAAATCACTAACAACTCACAATATACCCTAAAAGCTGTGAATTATCGCTAATAACTCACAATTCACTATGAAAAGAGTTAAACATCGCTATCATCTCACACTACATGCTCAAAGGATTGAACTACCGTTAGCATCTCACACTGCCATCTTAAAAGAATGAAACATTGCTAGCAACTCACATTGTACTCTCAAATTAGTAAAACATCGCTAGGAACTCACTTTGCACTCTAGAAGGAGTGAAACACAACTAGCCACTAATTTTGTACTTTTAAATGAGTGATATACTACTAGCTACTCACCTTCAATTCACAAATGAGTAATACACATAAAGCAACTCACCTTGCACTCTCAAAGAAGTGAAACAAGTTTAGCAACTTACCCTACACTCTCAAATGAATGTGCACTAGCACACACATTACACATTTATAAGAAGGAAACATTATAAGCAACTTAAACATCTCTTTAAGAGATGATAAAGCACCACTATTAACTCATACCTCACTCTAAATCAGTTAAACACAGCTAACGACTCTCATTAGTTTCTTGAACAAGCACACAACAAATAAGAATGTACAAGGAATATGAATACAACTACTTATCTCCAAACCGAGGTAGAAGAGTGCATATCATCCCCAACACTCTGAGCTTTAAGGCTCCAAGAACCTAAAAATGATTCAACACTAAGTAATGACACCATTGACATGAAACAAAAATTAAGAAAAAGTGGAATAACATCATTTTTTTTAAAAACAATGAAAAATGAACTGCTTAAGCATGAGCCAATGACCACGTGTAGCACACCCAACAACATTCTCTTGTTTAAAGCCAAATCAACATCCGTTAAACTTGGTAAAAATTTAACCTTAACCTTTTATTTCTTTAGGATTTTATAGTTCTTCCTATCTTATAAGAACTTTCTTCCTCGAAAATTTCAACGATCAATTACAAATTTTATTGACACGCCTTGACATAATATTTCAACTGCTTGGAATTCTCACAGTAAAACACATATACAGCATACTGTACAACATACTCATACTCGTTTATAACACCACTCTTGTCATAGTTCCCCCAAAAGTAATTCATACTCATACGTATTACACCTAGAGTTTTAGCTAACTATACTGCTTATCACCCTTGCATAGTTCCCTCGATCCCACAGGGCGTAAATTCATTTAAATAATAATTTTTTTACACATCACAAGTTTCAGCGTCTTACACCTCGTCACGTTTCTTTAAACAATTCATTACTTCAAATAACTACTTGTTGCAAAACTTATCAACTCAACTCAACTCAACACATCCTAGGTCTTGAAATCGCTCTTCCAAAATCAACATTTTTTCATGACACTAGACGCATTAACTCTAAATATAATTTATCTCACCCTTCTACTGCCACTTTTGCAGGAAATCTTTCACGACCCTTACAATCATCATAAAAGAGATAAGTGAAAGCATGACTGACCATACTAATTAAAATAAATAGCTTATTATCTCAACCAACTTATGACTAACAGTAGATTATTCACCATTTTTCGCTCAATGACCATCTAAGGCCTAGATGGCAACATCAAGCACTTCTTCATCAGCCAATTGTGTACTAGTACTATATCTAGAAAGAATAACTGCATTCTTCTGAACTTACTCATAACATGCCTCATAATATTGTTCTAGAGTACATTTTTTCACACTTCGACTCACTACCCAAGTTGAAACTCACCATCTATATGTAAACATCTCTCTGGTATTACATGGTAGCTTTGAGTAACATTATCGTTTCTCTTTCAGTTCAAGTGAATTATCATCTTTGTAATCCAATCAATCTCATCTCAAAGCATAAAAAATGTCCTAACATGCTTGATAAGTATTCCATTATGTTGATGCAAAAAAATGGTAAACGGATCAACGGTAAAGATTTGTTTTACCAAGGACAAGAAGCCTGCAAAAAAGAAGAAATTTAGGACACACCGGTGTGGTGTAAGCCACAAGGCCTCTGATGCCTAAGTTAGTAAAGAGTTTAGGAGAGTAATTTAGAGGTAGTTTTTGGAACTTAGAATGGCTTACAATGGTTCTTGGCATAGATCAACTTAGATTAGATTAGCCCTAAATGGAGAAACTTCACGATTTCTTATAGCAGTCGGTCTTGTAACCACTGCGGCTCACTTAATGGCGGCTTAATGACCAACTGTTTACAAATGACCTCCATTAAACTGCGAATGAATACCGGCGAAACTCTTGACCATTAACCTTTGGGGTATAACGGTCTTAACTTGGGAGTTACTTGAACTCGGTCAACCTTTGCAGGTTCTCGCCTCTATGGCCGACCCCTTGGGGGTGCGGCCTTCTCGGTGTAACTCCAGAACGTAGCATCCAACAGATGCGACGTTACTAAAATGTTACATGGACTTGGTCGACTCGTCTACAAGAGAATCCTAACCTCCACGACTAACCCTTTTGAGGTCGGCCAACTCAACCAATCTCCTTAGAAATCTGCTTTGATCTCAGTCAACCCTTATGGGTCCTCACCTCTACTGCTCGCCACAAAGGGGGGGTCATTGTCCTCTCGGTGTAACTCCTGGGCATTATCAGTGGATCCAGTCGTCACTTTGGACTCGGTCCACTACTAGGGGAGTGTCCTAATCTCCACGGCCCATCCTCAGGGGATCTAAGCCTACTCGTCGTAACTCGTAGCCACTACTGCCTTACAAGACAATGATTGTAAAGGTTAACTTTGGACTCGGTCGACTCTCATGGGAGTCCTGACCTCCACGGCCCTGCATCTTCAAGGGATCTAGGCCTACTTCTCTAATTCTCGGCTACTCCCAAGTTACTTTGGACTCGGTTCACTCTCAGGAGAATTCTAACCATCAAGGGCAATCCTCAAAGGATCTAGGCCTACCAGTTGTAACTCCCTGCCACCGCCACCTAACGCTACAATGGTCCTAGAGGATACTTTGGACTCGCCCGACTCTCGAGAGAGTCTTAACCCGAATGGTTGAACCTTGAGGGGTGAAACCTACTCTAACCGAACCCTGTATGGACCAGATTGGCTTTGGCCGAACCCTAAGAGGGTCATGGCCGCCATGGTCGACCCACGGGGGATCGAAACTGACTTGGCAGACCTTCTGTGGGTTGTCGCCTTCCTTGGCCGATCCCTAGGGGGTCGGGATGGACTTAGCCGACCCTTTGGGGGTTGTAGCCTCCCTTGGCAGACCTCTAGGGGTCGAAATGGACTTGGCCAACCCACTAGGGGTTGTGGCCTCCCTTCCGAAACCCCTAGGGGGTTGGCATGGGCTTGGCTGACCTCAGGGGGTTGTGGCCTCCCTTGGGCAACCTTGGAGGGTTAGGATGGACTTGGCCGACCCCTGCCAACCCTTGAGGATTATTTCCTTCTTTGGTCGACCCCTAGGTGGTCGGGATGGACTTGGCAGACCCCTTAGGGGTTGGCATGGCCTTGGTCGACCCCATGGGGATTGTGGCCTCCCTTGGCCTAACTTCGAGACCTCCAGACACCTTTTGGCTGACTCTTGGGGTCTTCCGGCATTCTTTGGCCAACCCTTAAGGACTTCTAACATTATTTGGTCAACACCTCGAGGGGTCCTGGCCTTGTCCAAGTATTTCGGGATATTTTAGCCAACAACATTAACCCTAGTGGGTTTGCCAAGTCCAACATTTTATGAATGTCAAAAAGTTATCTCTTCTAACTTACGGAACAGTTACTTCAAGAATTACTTAGGCCATATTCTTGTTTTTAAGATTATGTTTACCTAAATAATATTCAAAAAGTTAAATCTTTTAAAACTATGAAAAATATTTGCTTCAAGAATAATTATATTAAAAATGTCATATTCTTATTTCTAAGAATATTTTTGCCTAAATAATATTCATATATTCTAAAGGCTATTTTCTCTTTTAAGGAATATATTTTATCCTTAGAGAATTTTTCATAACTTACTTTTTCCATAAAAATTCCATTCCAAAAATCCACCCTCTTTTTTTTAACCTTTTTTGCCCAAAATTGTCTCTTATTGAGCAAGAATTTCAGATTTTTTCCAATGTGTGGGAGGAGACTTGTTTCACACTTTGGAGTTTTGGAAAGCATCTGTTGGATTTCAACTTTTCGATATGTACCCTCCTTTTCCCTACTTTATGCTAGTAGGTAAATTTTTTAGGTTCCAAGTAGGACCTTTTTTGGGAGTCTCGTACTTTTATTTCACTTTTCGTACTAGGTAGGCCCTCCCATTAGAGTTAGGCTACTTTTCTAAGTACTTTTTTTAAATTTTTACCGAATAAGCTCGTTAGGTTCTCTTGGTAGAGATTCGCCTACTTTAGGCTATATTTTTTGAAGTCTTAGGCTACTTAGTTTCTCTTTGTTGAGACTTTTCTGTCTTTCAACATTTTTTTCAAATTTTTAGGATACAGGCTCTTTTTACAAAGACTTGTTCGTTAAGCATATTTCCAACTTGTAGGCTACTTAGGCTCTTTTTTCAAAGACTTGCCTTTTTACCGTCTCTTTTAAAATTTACTCCTTGGTATGGTACCTTTTTATCTTCATGCTCATGGATCCTTCCTCTGAATATGAAACTGGGTTGTGCCACCCCTCGACCTTCTCTTCTCACAAGAGGACTCGACGATAGACTTTGATGGTAGGATACGGGTTGAATCCATTCGAGTCGGTCCTGACTCAACAAGACTTAGATCAACTTAGGGTCAAATACTTTATCCCATCCGAGATAATTTTTCGGCTTTTGCTGGACGCGGAGACATATGACAAACCTTCTCTAGGCGAGGTGGCACTCTACACCACAATGTTCAACAATGGGGTCCGGCTATCCCTCACACGTCCTCTCCAAGAGTTTTTAGTATGGTTGGGTTGGCTCCGGCATAGTTGACTCCTAACACTTTGAACGTCTTCTTTGGTTTTCATAGCCTCTGGGTGTATACCGTCTTAGAGGGTCTCTTTAGAGTCACGAACCTTCTCTCTTTGTATCGTTTCTGTCGACATCCCGATGTCACGGTGGGATGTTACCTCACGCCTAAGAGTAAACTTTTTCCCTTGGTAGCTTACCCTAACTTTCAGAAAGGGTGGAAAGAGATATGTTTTTTCGCGGAAGGGCCTTGTGCAGCTCCCGATGTTGAAGCTTCAGGGGTGGTTCCCACTGCCTTTAGAACATACGGTACTTCTCTTTTCTTGTTACCTTTGCGCACATACATTTTGGCAATATTTTTATGCAGTGGTATTGTCTCTAGTGTACAAGAAGTTGAGTCCGCGTTCTCTGGTACATAAGTTTTACGAGCTAGTTATGACCTATTCCAAAGAGGTTACTCACAGCGCGCAGTAGTTGACTACTGAATCATTGGCGTTTTACAACCTCCTTTCGGAATGGGCAATGCCTGCTGAGTCGAAGTCGGACTCACCAGTTTCGAGGAACGATCCGCTCCAGGTATACCGCTGACTACTTTAGGTTCATGTGCTTTAAATATTACAAGTATAGCCTAACACCTTGTATTTATGTTTATATACTATGGAGTACGAACCTTCCTAACGCGTGCCTTTGATGCTATTACTCGCCAGACTTCCTACCCAGTTTTTAGGAATCCCACTAATGTTACAGTAGACCTTATTTTTGGGGGTTGTTCGCTTCCGCTTGGCGAGGATGGGGACCTTCCTTTTTCTTAGGTCTTGGATAACCTAAATGTTGGATCAGATCCTGAGTTCGATGGACCTACTCTTGCTTCTGATCCCACGTCACTTCTCCAGTTCGGGCTAGCTCTTGTGCACCTCGAACGCCATCATGTGGCCTTCCTCTTGGATTTGACTCCTACTTTTTGTCAGGGTCGTACCATCCAACCCTGGACCTTGTATATGAAAATAATTTAGCCTCTAATTTGTGGAGTGATTTGGAGGCTTCTTCAATCCACTTTCCCTTAGGAGATTCCTCCAAGGTCTTGAAGAAGGGAACTCGCCTAATGCACGAGGTACACTAAAGCCTTATCTAGCTACCTATTTGTCTGAGAATGTAGGCTGACCTTTTACTTTTACACTTGCAGGCTTTCATGCACTTTGCCTTGGCTTCCCATTATCTTTCTAAAGATTTGTGTCACACTCGCTCTTCTTGGACTTCGAGCTCTGATCAGCTCAAGTGGGAGCTAGCTCAGGTCTGGGAGGCTCAGCGAGTTGTTTAGGCTGCCTTGGCCGACCTTTGAACTTCTGTTGAAACGGCCTAAAATTGTGCTGCTTGTACCTTTCAAGAAGACTTATCTACGATTGCTCGCCTTCACCAGAGTTGGCTTCTACTGAATGGAAGCTAAAAATGCCTATTTCTTGGTTAACTTAGTGAAGATCTCTCCTGCCTTTGTAATTTTAAAGAACAACGCTGATGAAGCTGGCATCGGTTGGGCCTTCAACTGAATTCATAAAGGAGTTTGCTATGGCAACCTCTATCCTCTATTCAAATCTCTTTGATCCAGTATCGCAGAAAAAGTC
The DNA here is from genome assembly GCA_037832605.1 of Cyclanthera cordifolia. Taxonomy (NCBI): domain Eukaryota; kingdom Viridiplantae; phylum Streptophyta; class Magnoliopsida; order Cucurbitales; family Cucurbitaceae; genus Cyclanthera; species Cyclanthera cordifolia. Next base: position 37,601 of record JBBMEG010001384.1, read on the forward strand.
GTCGACCCTTCTCTGCCAGCCTTTGATCTGGACTTTCCAGCGATAATGCGCAAGCTGCTTGATACGACTTTGGCATATTCCAAGGTCTACATGAGAAGAATCGGGCCCTTCCAGCTAGGACAACTCCTGCCTAAGCCAAGCTCAATAAGTCAACTTCAAGTAGATGCAGCTCTAGGTGGACTTGATGATTTCCCTCTTTTTCGATGCATTTGCTTTTAAAGCAGAACATTTTACTTTTCTAATTGTTGAGCACTTTTTTTTCTAGGTTGTAATTTGGAAATTTTGAATTTTTAATGAATGATAGATTTTGATTATTTCTCTATCTTGCTTCTATCCTGTGTACCCCAATTTAAGCTTATGATAACATCAATATACTTAAATTAAGATAACCTTTGAAAGAAGGCGGAAATAACACTTTATTGCTTTTATTCATTGACAACTTGAATTACATTCTATTAAAAGTACTTTTTCAAGTTTTCAGCGATCCAAGGATGGATGATCTTATTCCCGTCCATGTCCTCGAGGTAGTAGGTGCTTGGACGAGCCACTTTGGTGACCTGGTATGGTCCTTTCCAATTTGGCTCCAAGACCTCGTTGTTGTCTTCTTTGGAGTTTTGCCTCACTTTCTTTGACACCAAGTCATCCATGAGAGTTAACAGCTCATGCCCTTCCTTCGTTTCCACTAAGTGGTCTATGCGAGTTAATGGAAATGTGTCTTTAGGATAGGGCTTGACGAGGTTAGTGAAGTTAACGCACGTCCTCCATTTCTTATTTGGCTTTTTTACCAAAACGACGTTGGACAGCCATTCAGAGTAGTGTATCTCATGAATGAACTTTTTTTTTAGTAGTTCGTCTACTTGCTTAGTAATAACCTCGTTACGTTCATGGTTAGTGAGAGCTCGATTGAACTTTCAGGAGTTAGAGTGGTCCCACAAAATTCGAGTAGGGGCGTCACATTCGACTTGAGCCGTTCTCTGTCGAGTTTCATGGTGTCATATACTTTATAAGATAACACACCCGTCGAACTACCTTCGTCATTAAGGATTCACGTGATCCGGATGTTGGAGAGGGTCAGGACATTACCAAGGCATCATTGTGCGGCTGGTGTAGGGTGGCAGGCTCAGCGGTAGTGAAGCTAAGTAACTCATCCGTTGCTGCCATCACCCACACTTTTTCGCTTCTCAGCATGCCCCTAGCCTGTCTCACCTTTTCTTTTCGACTTCGATTGGACTCCCCTCCAGTTTGCCCTCCAACGATAGTTTCAATCTTTTAAGGCGGTGGTGATCTTTTTCCTCATCAAGATCTGCCTAATGGAACTATCATTGTGGTGTATTTCTTGAACCGGCTAGGTGGTACCCCCTTTCGGTCGGTCCTATCTTTCTTTATCGGGCGTTCTTCTACCCTCCGCTTTTGCGACTCTTTGTAGTCAGACTCGCAGCCACTTGTTCACCTCTCACATTCTAGAATGAAGTGTCTTCCTTCCGTGCCTCCCCGGGAGTTGACCAACTTCCCTACTCTCATGTACTTTTGCACTCTGTGAGCGTGAATGAGAATGCTCGACACTTGGTTGAGTCTCGAACTCCATAAAGTTCCTTCCATGCTTTATATGAATCTAAGTGCTCCATAAGATCATTGAACCCATTATACGCTTTTATGGTCGGGAGCTTGAATTTCACTAGGACTGAATCCTCCATAATTTCGTCAATCAAAATAGGGTCGACTTGGTCGACAAGGTTGTCGAGGTCAAGTTCGTCTTGGTCCTGCGCCTTCTTTATATCCTCCAACTGATCTTTGAGGAGGCAAACCTGAGTTAACCTAGGTTGGTCCTCGACTCCACCAGAAGTTGCTTCCTTCCAGCACTAACTGATCACGTCCCTCAGGTTCGTCCCCTAGTCTTATCCCGTTTCCAGAGCACTTGGGGTCTTCGAAGGATGTTAGGTTGATGACACTTGAGAAGTGCTCCACGGCTGGCTACTTCGAACTGATCGAATTCATGAACAACCTCATGTCTGGAACCGATTCTTTGGTAAACCGAGTGATCCTTCCTCAGATCATTATCGCCCAGTCGAAGTCGTTTGACCGGTCTTTTATGTTGAGAAAGTGCCTCTCTCGGAGCCACCATGGCTAGGTCTTTCCATTTGACAGGGTCCTGAACTCATGGCGCTAACTTCTCCGCAGCTGCCTTTTTCTTTATAGGTCGTCATCTTGGCGCCTCCTGCGATGCTTGTTGGTTTTCAGCAATGGTAGCTTGCACCGGAGGAGGCTGTTGGAGTAACTCTCTCAGGCGATTCAAATTCTCTGTTATACCTTGCACTTGTTCTTCCAAAGCTGCAAACGTTGGATCAACATACTCTAATTCTTGTCGGAGCACCCCATCCTAAGAATTAGAGTGGTTCTCGAAACGAACAATATCGTGTCCTCTTGCGGTAACTCTCCTTGGAACATGCTCGACGTCTGACTCTCCATCGACACCATGACGATTATCATTCTCAACGTTCGACATTTTTTCCAGAAAAAACGTAAGGATTAAGATTTTCGGGTAAAACAGTCTATCGTCCCCATAGACAGCGCCATCTGTTGATGGTAAAAAATGGTCAATTGATCAACGTAAAGATTTTTTTTACCAAAGACGAGAAGCCTGGAAAAAAAAAAAATTAGAACACATCTGTGTCGTATGAGCCACAGGACCTCCAATCCCTAAGTTAGTAAAGAGTTTAGGAGAGTAATTTAGAGGTAGTTTTTGGAACTTAGAATGGCTTCAAAAGGTTCTTAGCGTAGTTCAGCTCAGATTAGCTTAGCCCTGAATGGAGAAACTTCATGATTTCTTATAGCAGTCAGTCTTGTAACCGCTGCGGCTCACTAAATGGCTGGTTAATGGCTAGCCGTTTAGAAATGTCTGTCATTAAGCGGGGAATGAATACTGGCATAACTTCTGACTGTTACCCTTTGGGGTATAACGGTCTTGACTTCGGAGTTACTTGGACTCAGTCAACCTTTACAGGTTCTCGCCTTCATGGCTGACCCCTTGGGGGTGCGGCCTTTTCGGTGTAACTCCAAGATGATGTATCCAACGAGTGCGACGTTACTAAATGTTACTTAGACTTGGTCGACTCGTCAACAGGAGAGTCCTAACCTCCACGGCTGACCCTCTTAGGGTCGGCCCACTCGACCAATCTCTTTAGAGGCCAGCTTTGGTCTCGGTCAACCATTATGTGTCCTCACCTCCATAGCTTTCCTCTAAAGGGGGTCCTGGCCCTCTCATAGCTCTAGGCCATTATTAGTGAATCAAGTCGTCACTTTGGACTAGGTCGACTCTTGGGGGAGAGTCCAAACGTCCATGGCCTATCTTTAGGGGATCTAAGCCTACTCATCATAACTCCTAGCCACTGCCGCCTTACGGTACAATAATCTGAGATGTTGTTTTGGACTCGTTCGACTCACAGGGGAGTCCTGACCTCCACGACCCATCCTCATAAGATGTAGGCCTACATTTCGTAACTCTCGGCTATTTCCAGATTACTTTGGACTTGATCGACTATCGGGAGAGTCCTAATTACCTCAACGGCCCATCCTCAAGGGATCTAGGTCTACTCATTGTAACTCCCAACCACTGTCACCTTACAATACAATGGTTCTAAAGCTTACTTTAAACTAGTTTGACTCTCGGGAGAGTCTTGACCTCCATGGTTGACTCTCGGGGGTGAAACCTACTCTAACGGAACCCTAGAGGGACCGGATTGGCCTTGGCAGACCCCTAAAGGGTCGGGACGAGCTTGGCCGACCCCTTGGGGGTTGTGGCCACCCTTCGGGCGACACTCTAGGGGTCTTGGTCTTGTTCGAGTATTTTGGGATATTTTATCCTATAACACATTATAGAGTATAACTATCTACTCAATAAGCTCCTTAACTAGAGCGTAAAACACCCTTACACATATGACAAAGAAGTAAATTTCTCGTGTACCAACTGGAAACTAACTAGCAATCATCAATTTTGACTACTAGAGCAAGTTTCCCAATTCAAACTCGTGAAGAGTGATTTTGCTAACTACATGTTACTAATCCACCTTGGGCTTTTACCATCCTCATTCACACACAAGCACTCCCTCAACTCTTATATTAACCTTACAATTGGTATTACCAGATTTTTTGTACCTAGAGGCCCTCACTCTTGCTATAAATTCTAATACATATTTTCACCTTTTGATATACATATCTCTCATTGATCTTTATACTAGTCACTTAGGACACCTTCTAGCCGTCCTACAATCAAGCTTCACCTCGTTAACCTTACTCGACTCTCAACTCTTCCAAATACCATAGAGAAATATGAGGCACACACGACATGATCATTCCATTATAAATAGAGTTATATGCCTTTACTCTACTTAATCAAGGTCCCCGACACTAATCCTTCATCAGCTCAGCCATCACATTTGGCTCATGATGAGCTATAACTTTTCATCTTTATAATGTAGCATTAATATATTCATAGAAATCTCAAACACAAACACACAATCTCACACTAAATCAAATCACCACAACACTTTCACTAATATCACGCTTAGATGTATTGAATAATTAATATCGTTAAAACACTTAGGATTAATTCTCCTTACACTTAAACAAATTACCTTCCAACTTACATGAGTGAGCCATATAGAGCGTTATCGTTATGAACCCAGATAAATTTGTTTGTATATTCCTACACTAAATTGTCAAGAGCTTAACAAGATTAATTTCTATCAACTCGCCTTTCAGCAAATGTATCATATCTCAACATTTAGTAAGAAAAATTCTTGAATTAATACTTAAACGCACATTGACTCAATTATAAAAATGCACTAAGTCACACAGAAAAAATTGTGTAGATCATGTGCACTATATAATCTTCAACCCACGGGAACAACTACTCTATTTAACGGGCGAAGTGTTTTGGGGGGGGGGGGGGGGGGGGGGGGGGGGGGGGGGGGGGGGGGGGGGGGGGGGGGGGGGGGGGGGGGGGGGGG